>JAODUO010000095.1:210000-262500 GCA_025642075.2 Ridgeia piscesae | reverse complement strand
AATTGTGGCATATGGCTGGATGCTTCCCAGAGAAGCCGAGATGGTGTCTGAGTGAACAGGTCTGCCAGTGTAGTAAAATGTAAAGCGTTTTGAGTGGTCCTGAGGACTGGATACTGTGCTATATAAGAACTTGCCTTTACTTTTTTTGCCTTTACAAGGAATTGATCCAGTCTCCAGGGCAGGTGCATGCACTATGCTGCTGTACGTGTCTACTGACTAGACAGTCTGTGCTAATCATGATGGTGTATTGATTTGAACCATTACATTCCTTACCTGCCAGCACAAGCTTTGGCATTTTTAGTCATTACATAATTCATGGAAATATCGATTGGTATTTTTTTTACAAATATCACTCCACACAAAGCACATTTCAAGCCTTTTAATGTTATCTCAAGTTTAATTAACACCTCTTGAATATTCAAAATGTTCAATCGTTTGCATGTTTCAGTTCAAAATCAATTCACAATATTTGGAAGTTGATCTTTTGTATGATAATATTATCACCTATGCTATGCAGACGTCCTTATAATTATTCAATTTATGCAGTATTTTTTATCAAAGTTCAAACCGTGCACTTCTGCCAGGCAGTGGTTCAATTTTTTTAGTTTGTTAGCTTGTGTTATTATTCAGTATATACAATTATTAAATGTGACTGATTTTCCATCCTAGCACACAATAATGCTGATTGATTATGTTTTTGGGTTGTCATTACAAAAATGGTTTTAGAACTTGATTGAAAATATATTATATGCTTGGTCCTGTGTTATTCCAATTATGTTGATTATAACTGTAACTAATCCTAAGCTTATCCCAAACCATTAAATCATAACCCAACATTGCTAACAAAAGACACAATACCGATATTACAGTAAGCTACACATAGCTGCCGACAATGATGACACTGCATTGCCGCCGGGTTAGACGCTCGTTTATTTTATGACGTTTATTTGTTTCGGTTATGTTAGTGATTTTATTTTGTAATCTAGCGTATATATGTACATTATAAGATATGTGAGGAGTAGTTGGCGGTTATATGTTGTCGTTTTCACAGTTAATTCAGAAAGTACCAATTTTGCAGCGATGGACATGAAGGAAAATATTTGAGTGATATTCATTTTTATAGCTTAAAATTTTCGAATAGCTGGAGAAGGCTCAAAATTTTGAATACAAATCGAATTTCGTTCCCTCCTTAATGAGTACAGGTGCAGACTCATTCCCCATACCTATTCATTTCAGTTCCCAGCTTGCTGTTATTTATACAGCACCACTGGGTCACTTATAGGAGGACAAAGGCATTTTATGGCCGCATAATGCTATATGATGAATGACCAGCTCATTAAGAATTTCCTGGCTTTTGATGAAAGGGTTATGGCCTGTCTGAACTAGTTAAGGGAGGCAGTATTGTAATTGTTTACTTAAAGGGGAGGGCTGAAATGCTTGAACAGCCATGGCCCAAAGATACACATTTACCATTTTGAGGTTATGTGATAATGATTTGATGAGCATGAAGCCACACTATATTTAAAATATTTTTCAAACTTGGATGTCATTGACCACTGGGCGCCATCGTATTATGCTCAGGCTGCATTAGGGTTTTAGTTGCACCTATCTACACAATATAAATTTCCGATTGTTTGTTATTTACAGTACCCAGGTAGTCATTCCTGTGTGAAAACAAGAATTAAAAAAATTGCTCATTAAATCGTGGTATGGTCTTATGTTAGGACGATGGATGTTCAGGCCACCTTTAAAGGGCAAAAAAGGCAACGGTTTCGTGTTATGCACCTAAAGGAGTTAACCCAAACTAACCATTTGAATCTATAATAAAAAATCACATCAGTGGTTTATTCAGAAAGTGGTCTTGTGGTGGAAAAATCTAGCAAAACCACTGACACCATGAATAGGATCATCTTGGTCGTTGCAGCCAATCAAAAACCAGCTTCTAGTTGTACTTTGGAGATATACTACGTCACTAAGTCAACTGCTGGTTTAGCTGTCATAACAGAGAGCCAAGGCCCAAGTGGTGCCTTACGTTCGTTTACAACGAAATTGCAACAGCAATATGCCGCACTGTTCCACACATGGTTGTAGCAACAGTACAGGGAATATACAACATCACTGTGCTGTCTTTGTTGTTACTGTTTGAATCAACCAGAGAACTGAAACAGTGGTCCAATGGATTCGTTGGAATTGAGACACAGTGTTAGTGGGGATGCCAGATGCTCAGGTTGGATTGAGTTAACCATGAAAATAACCACCAACAGCTGCCAAACTTCTCCTCACATATCTTACATACATATCCTACATTACAAACAAAATTCACTTGCATTCCACTAACGATGAAAATTCAAAAAACAAATGCGCAGATTTTGATGGCACATCCACTGTTACCGTAAAATCGCTACATAAGTTAGCTTTACATGAAATATCTTTACACGTTTTTGCGCGCGAATATTTAGAAACTTTACTTCATTTACACACGCGAACTAGTTTAATTACTTATAAATAATTATCATTACAATGATCTGCAGGAAATTATAAGTTTTGTTGTAATATATAATATCATAATAACATTTTATTTCATATAGTGCCATATCCATAATTGTTTGTGGCGCTTCACACCTGCAAAAAAATACAAAATTAAGCAATAATAGTAATAAATAATAATAAAGTAACAATAATTTTCATTCATCACATACACATTATGCATAAGAAAATATTACTCAGCTATTTTTCTACTTTTGAATGATATTTCTACAACCAGATATGTAATAATAATTTTGGACAAAACATTTTTTTTATTATTGGAACAATAAATCACTTAAATTTAAACAGAATATGAAAGGTATTTTAGAAATATATGGTAGTAAAAAAAGAAGGCATTTAAAAATAATATTATGTTATTGTTTTAGTTATTATTGTTAAAAACATCGCTTAGGTAATATAAGCTTGCATGCTCACAGCAGAAGCATGACATTAATATAAATATCGTTAAAACAACAAAACGACATTGTTGACCAAAACCTGATTATTATTATGTATTTTTATGAATAATAGGTAATTTTAGTAATTATATAGACACAGGGCTTTATGCAGGATATAATTATTGCCAGTCACACATGTTTTGGGGGACACATGGATGTTAACTGTTAAGCCAGTTTACAAACTATTAAACGTGTCTGATGACCTGAAATGGACTACAAACACACATGTGACACCATTTTCACTCACTTTGAAGGCATAACTAACAATATCTACGGTTTTGGAAGAGCTTTTTTGCTCCTTCATTTTTTTACCCGTCCACCCATATTTCTACCCGTCCATATTTGTTTTTACCTGTCCAAATGACGGGTCGACGAGTCTCTACATAAAGCTATGTATAGACACATGTATTTTATTATTTATCTTAAAATATTACCTGTGAGTGGTATTCTTCTTATTGTATATTTTGTGAAGTGGCACAAATAATTATGGATGTGGCGCTATATGAAATAATTTATAATTATATTATACTAAAACTTATTATTTCCTGCAGATCATAGTGATGATAATAATTTATTATTATTGTATTATTTATAATTAATTAAACTATGTCACGCATGTGAATGCAGTAAGTAAAATTTATAAATATTTGTGGTGTTTTGTGTAAAGCTAACTTATAATAGCGAGTTTACAGCAGCAACGGAGCTGCATGTAGCCAGATATGTCGAGTTGCCATCCATCGAGATTTTTTGCGTTTGTTTTGTGAATTGAATTTTCTTCATTAGAGGAATGCAAGTGATTTTTTGTAACATATTGTACCGGGTATGTAAGATATATGTATATTATGGGTGTGGTGCAGCGCTGGGTAGCGGCTCCCACGACAGCTGTCTTATTTCTACATGTTTTGACGTATTTCAACTCACTGTTCGTTTTAATATTTCACAAGTGCGTTTATGAAGGTACAGTAATTATTCCGGACATTTACATTTTACTTGAAAATGGCTTCTGGTGCCAGACTTTTTAGATTCTAAATCGACATTCGTCTATGCCTGGTTTGATAAGTGGCTGCAAACTCGTCAAGCAGAACGTTGTGGTCTATTTGTGATTAACACTGGACCACGGTCTGCACTTGTGCAATCGCCAATGGTACGCAGTGACGCATGACGCACTTAAGCCCGCCGTTGTGACAACAGTGACATCAACAGTGCGTTTGTAATAACAATGACATCAACAGTGCGTTTGTAACAACAATGACATCAACAGTGCGTTATTCTAGGTCACAGTTGTTTTCTGTTGACCGATATGCAACCAGCGATACCAGATCTCGCTTGACCTGCTGTGTAAATCTTCTTCTTCGTCAACTCTGCATCTTCAAGCGTTTCTCTACGAGACGTAAACACCGTGGCGGTCGTAAAATCGCAAAACAGATCGAGACAATAGTTCACTGCGCACGAGTACCGATGTTGCCACAACGAAGCCGGAATGTACACCATTTAATAACATTACCGCTGTGTAAACAGGTCAGCAAAACACGCGATCAAGGCGTTTGCGTATGTTACGTCAACGCCCAATCGTGCCGCAACAAAAAACTTGCCATTGCGGACCACATACTTGATAACCAACTCGAAATGATGGCGATATCCGAAACGTGGTTGAAATCTTCACGCGACTCCAATGTGATTAAAGACATCGTTGCAAATGGATACTGCATTAAGCATACGCCTCGTCCTACTGGCAAAGGAGGCGATGTCGCTATTATCCACAAATCCGAAATCGTCTTACACAAACAAGATACTGATGCGTTTCGATCGTTTGAACACATCGAGTGCCGGCTGAAAACCCCTATGTCTTCCATGAGAATCGTTGTCGTTTACCGTCCGCCGCCATCAGCGAAAAATGGATTAACAACGACTGTGTTTTTTGATGAATGGGACCGGTTCATCGATCAGCATACCATAAAACCTGGTCCTTTGATTATCATGGGAGATTTGAACATTCATATCGACAACACTACAAATGCTGATGCACGGCGACTGATCAATTCTGTGAATGCCACAGGAATGGTGTTGCATGTTCGCGAACCGACCCACAGGAAAGGTCCACAGGAAAGGTCACACGTTAGACGTACTCATGAGCCGCAGCACGGACGAACACCTTGTGCGAAATGTCACCATTACGGACATGGGCCTTTCCGACCATTTTGCAGTGAATTTTAATATAAACATTGTTCAACGTCGCACTGGTTTGATGAAAATCAGATACCACAAAACACGCGCTATTGATACAGTGTTTTTTCGACGAGATATTCCACTGTTCAGCTCTAACGATCTAGACGCGCTGAACGTGGAAGAACTAGTGGATCAGTATGATAAGTTGTTTGTCAGCTTAGTGGATTCACACGCGCCTATGCTTGAAAAGCAAATCCGACTACGGCAAGATACAGTTTGGTATACAGATGATCTGTGGGTTGAGAAACGAACGAAACGGCAGAGAGAAAGATCCTGGAGAAAATCCAGACTAGAGGTGAACAGACAATTGTACGCTGACCAGTGCAAGAGAGTCAATGCATTACTTACCGAAACAAAATGTGCCTACTATTCCAGCAGAATCCGTGACACAGGCAAGAATCAACAACGACTTTATCGAATTGTAAATTGCCTGCTTCATCGCAAAGTAGGAACTATGCTCCCTACCTACACGTCCAAAGCTGAAATGGCGGGTCTGTTTGCCTGCCATTTTTCTGAAAAGATCAGCAACATATGTCGTGAGTTGTCTCTCAGTTCCGACGGAACAAATGGTGAGAAACACGTGGATATCAACAACTGCTGCACATCGAAACTGTCTTCCTTCGCCCTACCAACACCAGATGAAATCAAGACTATTGTCATGGATGCTCCACCTAAATCATGCAACCTTGACCCAGCTCCTACATGGCTGGTTAAAGACACGATCAATGAACTTTTTCCTATTGTTTCGCACATCGTTGTGACATCACTGCAGTCGTCCGTCATGCCGGAAAAATACAAGACCAGCTACATCTCGCCACTACTCAAGAAGACTGGACTAAATCCGGAGTCACTACTAAACTATTGGCCAATATCAAATCTGCCATTTATTTCTAAAGTAATCGAGCGCGTCGTTGCAAAACAGCTGACTGTCTACTTGCAAGAAAACGACTTACACGATCACTTTCAGTCCGCATACCGGAAAGATCACTCTACCGAGACGGCACTGATTAAGGTCCACAATGACATTCTATGTGCTGTCGATCGTGGTTGTGTCGTTGCGTTGGTCATGCTTGACTTGACAGCCGCTTTCGAGACCATCGACCATTCCATTCTTCTGAGCCGACTCTTTCACAGATTTGGGGTCACGGGCGCTGCGTTTGAGTGGTTCCGATCGTACTTGTCCGGTCGCCACCAAGTCGTTCGGATCGGAAATGAAAAATCACCCCCAAAGGATGTGACGTTTGGTGTCCCACAGGGTTCTGTACTAGGGCCATTGCTGTTTACAGCATATATTACACCAGTAGGAAGAAATTCGGCCTGGATTACCACCTCTACGCCGATGATACACAGTTGTATGTTTCCTTCGCTCCTGGGGGAAATAGTCAACTAAACACAATGGATCGTTTATATAGCTGCCTCCAGGAAATTGGTGAATGGTCTCGAACCAATTTACTGAAGATAAATGAACACAAGACGGATGTCATTGTGTTTGGGACAAAGCAAAAGTTGCCGACGCTAAAGGACTTTCGCATCACTGTTGGTGACACGACAAGAATCCCTTCATCGAGTGTTCGCAACCTTGGCGTTATATTTGATTCCTCCCTCAGCATGACTAGTCACATCAGTACCATCTGCCGAACAGCATATATGCATCTTCATAACATTAGCCACATCAGGCGATATCTCACAATAGATGCCACTAAAGCACTCGTTCACGCTTTTGTTACATCGAGACTGGACTACGGGAACGCACTACTAATTGGACTACCCCGTGACCAGATTAATAAACTCCAGCGAATTCAAAACATGGCAGCCAGAGTAATCACGTTTACACCACGTCGTGATCATATAACGCCTGTTCTAAAAGACCTACACTGGCTGCCAGTTAAATGCCGCATCGAGTATAAAATACTTCTCCATGTCTACCGATGTCTGAATGGGATGGCTCCCCTGTATCTGGCAAACCTGCTAAAGAGACAGAGTCCAGGACGCACGCGTTCATCTGAACAACATTTGCTCGACATTCCGCGTATGAAGCTGGCCAGTTTTGGTGACCGGTCTTTTCGTGTGGTGGGACCTCGCCTATGGAACGCATTGCCCATTTGTTTCAAATATTTCATCTTATCTTATTTTCGCACATATGTACTGACCTTTATACATGCAATCGCTTAGTATGTGTTTTTGCATGTAAATAGAGTATTAGTTAGTTTTATTTATTTATTTATTTTACTCATCGTCGTTAATTGTATATAATATTTAATTGTATATAATGAATAATTTAATGTTTCTACATTTGTTTTTATCTGAAAGTAAATTTTACTGTTGTATTTATTATTATTAATATTAGTTTTAACACATAATAAATAGCTTTTTATTTTATTGTACAGCGCTTTGAGCATTTTTTGATATTGCGCTTTATAAATAATAAATATTATTATTATTATTATATATGAGAAGTTTGGCGGCTGTTGATGGTCGTTTTCATGATTAGGTCACAAAGTTAAAGATACTATGCACAGTTCATGTCATCCCAGTTGACTACGCTACGCCATTCTCTTTCCAAAATGGCGTAGTCCATAGACTTTCTATGGTTATGTGTTCTAAAAAAATCTGGTAAACTGCTGACATTAAAAATAAAATGTTGGAAGTTGTTACTTTTGATTAACTCTGTTAGGCCCACGTCACCAAAACAGTGACTTTTGTTTCCCTTTAAGGTAGTTGTTGCCCATTTGTGTCTCTCTGAGAGCTGGCTCTTTCTGTAGCTGCTCGTTGCCTGTAGGCTACTGTCTGACATCACAGGTCCTACGATAGTGCTGCTAATATAATGGTCCCATGAGTCTCTTTCGTGAATGTAGATGTCTACTAATGTTATACAAATACTTGTCTTACACATTTACACAAATGCCTTATATTTTGTGAATTATTTTATCTGCTGTTTGTAAAATCCTTTCGTTTCATAATATGTTGGAATACAGTTATATATATATATTTTTTTATAGAAAGGCTAAATTTGAATAAAAGAAGAACAAATGATTCTCTGAACAAGTTGTGTATTCGTTATTAAAAAAATTGAGTTGTTAGATGACATGTTTAGGGTTCCCCTGAGTAAAATGATGGATGAGGTGGTAGGATGAGCTGAGTGGGCACTGAAGGCGCGATGTGACCTTTGTGGGTCTGTAGACATGGGACCCTGAAATGTTTTTAAACTAGCTTCTAAATGGTGCATTCTGAGGTGGTGTTTAACCTATTCCATGGTGTATAGAATGGAAACAAATGCATCACTACAAGGTAGCAACATGTAAACATGTCTATAGCAAGAAATAGCTACGAGGTGGCAATGTCAGCATAACTTGGTTGAGGTGGCATAGAAAAACAGCGAGGTGGCCCACCTGATGTTGATAAAGTATCTAGTATTTCTGGTTCTTTCTGTACTTCCTTGTTTGAGCACACGTTTCATGTGTGATATCATCTAAATCTGATACCTGTAATTAGGCGTCTATTCAGCTGGTCGTATCATGTCTGTAAATAAAGCATTCAAAGTAATGCTATTATCTGGCATGCGACTCAACTACCAAGTAGCAGGGGTAGAAATAACTCCAAAATCTAGGTAGCCATCAGGGCTACCAGCTTGAAATTTCTGGTAGCCGAAAATTTCTTAATAAATTATTCTGTATATAACTCGCTAACTGAAATTTTGGGCAGAGTGGTAGTATATTTTTGTTGAAATGTTGAGGTCCACATGCCACTTGCGATATATTTTTAAAACAGAGATAGTTAATTAGAATGATTTAAATACCATATCCACTACTCTTCTACATATCAGAAGTGGTAACAGCCGACGAGTCACTCTCTTGCTGGGGCTACTTTTGCACTACTTTCGTTTTAGAGTTTCAGTTTAGCATGAGTCACCATTTAGCACGCCATAACTGGCAAAAATAGAAACTATGTCAACTGCAGCACTTGGTTTGTGGCGTCATGAATGACTGGAAACTGACAAGAAATTACATTTCTTGTCAGTTCATATAAAATATTCTAAAACGAAACACTTGTGTTACTTTGTAATAACTATTTTAATATATAAAAGTTCTACTATATCTAGTAG
This sequence comes from Ridgeia piscesae, assembly GCA_025642075.2. Taxonomy (NCBI): domain Eukaryota; kingdom Metazoa; phylum Annelida; class Polychaeta; order Sabellida; family Siboglinidae; genus Ridgeia; species Ridgeia piscesae. The sequence continues at coordinate 253,188 of JAODUO010000095.1, read as the reverse complement.
AACAAATCTGAACAATGCATATATCCTACTACGTATTTGTGAGTTTACAAATATTGTGTTGATGAAAGGTGTCTGTATTTGTTAAGTTTCCAACTAAAATAATGTGTCATATGGCCATATCCAGATTGCATAATAATAGCGTTAACTAATACAACACTGTATATTCAAACAAAATATTGTTCAAAGATAGTTCCTCTTTTTTAAATTTAAATACAACATAAAGTTATTATTATTAAACATAAAATCAATATAATGTAGCACTGCTTGTACTCAGTTACATGTTACCCATAGTACATAACAATTTTGAACTATTCAATTAATCAATTTAATATGATTTCTCAAATATGCTGTATAAATTGCACAGGTGTTATAGTTTAATATAATATAGATACATACTAGACTTACATACTTAACATGTTTTAACATCTATTTTATTTGAACAGTGTTCAAATTGATTGCATCAGTGCCAATGTAATGTTCAAACACGTCTGGTTCTCAATGATTTGTGCCAACCACAGATATACGGTTACACAAGCTCACTTGGGCAGCCACTTCTCCTATAAGATGAATGAACTAACTTATTGATGTGTGAATGGAATGCGCTATCTACTGATCAGTTGTTATGTTTGCAGTGTGAATACGTTTTGAAGTAAAACTGATGCATATCTGATAAATTGTGACGGCAGGCTGCTCGTGTGGACAATTATTTGATAAAGAATAAATCAATGGCCTCCTTGTCAACTTGCTGGTTGTTTGGTTTACATGGAAGTGTTGGTGAAAGTTGTAACAAAACATGTGCCTATGGTTATATTGCAAAGGCGACAGATGTGATACTTGTAGATGTGGCTGTGCATGCTCCACACGGCATCTCTTGTTCAACATTGTGCTGTCAGACAGGACAGTTTCAACATTCTGCTACAGACAGAACAGTTTCAACATTCTGCTACAGACAGAACAGTTTCAACATTCTGCTACAGACAGAACAGTTTCAACATTCTGCTACAGACAGAACAGTTTCAACATTCTGCTACAGACAGAACAGTTTCAACATTCTGCTACAGACAGAACAGTTTCAACATTCTGCTACAGACAGAACAGTTTCAACATTCTGCTACAGACAGGACAGTTTCAACATTCTGCTACAGACAGAACAGTTTCAACATTCTGCTACAGACAGAACAGTTTCAACATTCTGCTACAGACAGAATAGTTTCAACATTGAGTGATCATCATAATGTCGCCTCTACTCCATTTGTACCTCTTAACACATCCATCCTTCTGTTGACAACTTTCATATTGCATGTAGATGTGAGAAAGCCTGAAACCTATGCTTTGTTGCACTACCAAGTCCAGATTTCCACAGGGCACTAAAGAAGTAATTTTATTATTACTAGTTAAATCTATCTTCACGACATAAATGTTTCAACTGTTGTACTGCCAAGCTAAACATGTTTTAATTTTGTGCCATCGTGTCATGCTATGTACTAGATTACTTGAAAATTATAAAAAAAAGTGTTGTCAGTATGAGATTAAACCAGTTTAAACAATTTAAACACAAATAGAACAGTTTCAGCATTGCATCAGTGGATAGAAACGTTTGTCTTTAGAACCCTGTTTTCTTTATGTATACATGTATTAGTCATGTGTATGATATGCATCAGCCACTTACAGATAAAACAGCCTAGCCATGGTCTGGTTGCAGGTGACACACCACAAGCAGTACCCCCCAAACACTACCCATGTCTACTCGTACTTTGAGAGTCGGGGTGGAAAGTTCCCAACGACCGTCTTCTTTGGCTTGCAATACATCCTGAAACGATGGCTAGTGGGGCCCGTAGTGACCAAGGAAATGGTGGCCGAAGCCAAGGACGTGTACAAGAAACACTTCGGCAAAGAATACTTCAACGAGGATGGCTGGAATTACATCGTCGAGGTATGATCTTGTGACACAGTGTGGCTCTGTCTAGTTGTTTCCAGTGCACGTTAATCATCTGTTAACTAAATAGTCTGTATCAAAATTACAGTGTTACAGTCCTCTGAGGTATCGCTGAGAAGTGGCCGGTCTTTTTGGAATATTATCGCCAAACCAACGTTTCTGTGTTCTATGAATAGTACGGTAACATTAGACTAGCTAGAGATGTACAATAATACAATAGTTCTTATTTCACTGAGAAAGCTGCTGTATTGTTGAGCAGATACTGATGAACATTCAAACAAAAGTAATCACCATGAAGGACAGAGAAGAGTTATAGAGAAGGAAGTCATGTCTTACATAGCATTGTGACAGCAACGACTGCTCCAGGAGAGTGGCCCAGCTATTAGTCAGTGAGCAAACCAGTATAGAAAACAAGATGAACAGCACAAATGCAGGCCATACAGTCAATGGAGAAACTGTGGTAGCACGCAGGCCAAAAGCATAAGCCAATTTGTATGCAGCAAACTTCCAAACTAATTGGCTAGTGTTGTCAGGGATATCCCACTGGGTCGCCCATTTTCATGACTTGACTTGGAATTGAAGGAAAAGATACGAGCCTGCTGACTGTCCCCATGAATGTAAGCGACCAGAGTGTTGACAGGGCATGTGTTAACATCGGGTCTGTGTGTCTGTAGCATCACAAGGGGTACCTGCCTCTACGGGTACGAGCGGTCCCAGAGGGCATGGTCGTGCCTACTAAGAACGTCCTCTTCACCGTGGAGAACACAGACCCCAAGTGCTACTGGCTCACAAACTTCTTTGAGGTAAGTACCACCAGAAGACAGGTACACTAAGACATAAAAATTAAGTCGTTTAGTAAATTATTTACCTCGCAAGAAACTTGTTTTCACCGTATATTTTGGCAGCATCTCACAAAACATGAAATCAAGTTATTGTAATTTTGTGAATTTTGAAGATGAGTGGGGATTATTTGCACACTCTATTTGTTGATCATTATCCAGGTTAGTGAAAGTTTTTAATGATAGAATTATAATTACTATATTGTACATAATGTACAGTTTAAATGCATGGACAGTGTCTTGATGTCTTTCCAAGATGGCTAGTTCAGTCAACTGACATCATTATTTTACTAAACTATTGGCATGGCTGCTTCATGTTACCAATAAATGTAAAGTCGTCAAATGTAAAGTTGTTTTTTGATCTTCATATATATATGATACCTCATCCAGTGACCTTGTGCATCACAGATGGCTACTCTGCATGCATTCCATAAAAAATATATAAAATACTCTATGTCACGTGTTACTTTCAATTTTGTCACTTTGGCAGGAATGTATCACTTATAATCCCACCCATGTCCTGTTGGTACAAGTGTGGTACCCAGTGACTGTGTCTGTTCCACACCCTGTTGGTACAAGTGTGGTACCCAGTGACTGTGTCTGTTCCAGACCCTGTAGGTACAAGTGTGGTACCCAGTGACTGTATCTGTTCCACACCCTGTTGGTACAAGTGTGGTACCCAGTGACTGTATCTGTTCCAGACCCTGTTGGTACAAGTGTGGTACCCAGAGACTGTGTCTGTTCCACACCCTGTTGGTACAAGTGTGGTACCCAGTGACTGTGTCTGTTCCAGACCCTGTTGGTACAAGTGTGGTACCCAGAGACTGTGTCTGTTCCACACCCTGTTGGTACAAGTGTGGTACCCAGAGACTGTGTCTGTTCCACACCCTGTTGGTACAAGTGTGGTACCCAGTGACTGTATCTGTTCCAGACCCTGTTGGTACAAGTGTGGTACCCAGTGACTGTATCTGTTCCACACCCTGTTGGTACAAGTGTGGTACCCAGTGACTGTGTCTGTTCCAGACCCTTTTGGTACAAGTGTGGTACCCAGAGACTGTATCTGTTCCAACCCTGTTGGTACAAGTGTGGTACCCAGAGACTGTTCTGTTCCAGACCCTGTTGGTACAAGTGGGGTACCCAGAGACTGTTCTGTTCCAACCCTGTTGGTACAAGTGTGGTACCCAGTGACTGTATCTGTTCCACACCCTGTTGGTACAAGTGTGGTACCCAGTATGTGTCTGTTCCAACCCTGTTGGTACAAGTGTGGTACCCAGAGACTGTGTCTGTTCCACACCCTGTTGGTACAAGTGTGGTACCCAGGACTGTATCTGTTCCACACCCTGTTGGTACAAGTGTGGTACCCAGTGACTGTTCTGTTCCAGACCCTGTTGGTACAAGTGTGGTACCCAGGACTGTTCTGTTCCAACCCTTTTGGTACAAGTGTGGTACCCAGTGACTGTGTCTGTTCCAACCCTGTTGGTACAAGTGTGGTACCCAGAGACTGTGTCTGTTCCAGACCCTGTAGGTACAAGTGTGGTACCCAGTGACTGTATCTGTTCCACACCCTGTTGGTACAAGTGTGGTACCCAGGACTGTGTCTGTTCCAACCCTGTTGGTACAAGTGTGGTACCCAGTGACTGTATCTGTTCCAGACCCTGTTGGTACAAGTGTGGTACCCAGGACTGTTCTGTTCCAACCCTGTTGGTACAAGTGTGGTACCCAGAGACTGTGTCTGTTCCACACCCTGTTGGTACAAGTGTGGTACCCAGTGACTGTTCTGTTCCACACCCTGTTGGTACAAGTGTGGTACCCAGGACTGTGTCTGTTCCAGACCCTGTTGGTACAAGTGTGGTACCCAGGACTGTGTCTGTTCCAACCCTTTTGGTACAAGTGTGGTACCCAGTGACTGTTCTGTTCCACACCCTGTTGGTACAAGTGTGGTACCCAGGACTGTGTCTGTTCCAACCCTGTTGGTACAAGTGGGGTACCCAGTGACTGTGTCTGTTCCACACCCTGTTGGTACAAGTGTGGTACCCAGTGACTGTGTCTGTTCCAACCCTGTTGGTACAAGTGTGGTACCCAGTGACTGTTCTGTTCCAGACCCTGTTGGTACAAGTGTAGTACCCAGGACTGTGTCTGTTCCAGACCCTGTTGGTACAAGTGTAGTACCCAGGACTGTGTCTGTTCCAACCCTGTTGGTACAAGTGTGGTACCCAGTGACTGTATCTGTTCCAACCCTGTTGGTACAAGTGTGGTACCCAGGACTGTTCTGTTCCAGACCCTGTTGGTACAAGTGTGGTACCCAGTGACTGTTCTGTTCCAACCCTGTTGGTACAAGTGTGGTACCCAGTGACTGTATCTGTTCCAACCCTGTTGGTACAAGTGTGGTACCCAGGACTGTTCTGTTCCAGACCCTGTTGGTACAAGTGTGGTACCCAGGACTGTGTCTGTTCCAGACCCTGTTGGTACAAGTGTGGTACCCAGTAACTGTTCTGTTCCAACCCTGTTGGTACAAGTGTGGTACCCAATGACTGTTCTGTTCCAACCCTTTTGGGTTTCAAGTGTGGTCCCCAAATGACTGTTCTTTTTCCAGACCCTGTTGGTACAAGTGTGGTACCCAGTGACTGTGTCTGTTCCAGACCCTTTTGGGTTAAAAGGGGTGGTACCCAGTGACTGTTCTGTTCCAGACCCTGTTGGTACAAGTGTGGTACCCAGGACTGTGTCTGTTCCAGACCCTGTTGGTACAAGTGTGTACCCAGGACTGTATCTGTTCCAGACCCTGTTGTTACAAGGGGTGGTACCCAGGACTGTATCTGTTCCAGACCCTGTTGGTACAAGTGTGGTACCCAGAGACTGTATCTGTTCCAGACCCTGTTGGTACAAGTGTGGTACCCAGGACTGTTCTGTTCCAGACCCTTTTGGGTTAAAAGGGGTAGTACCCAGTGACTGTTCTGTTCCAACCCTGTTGGTACAAGTGTGGTACCCAGAGACTGTATCTGTTCCAACCCTGTTGGTACAAGTGTGGTACCCAGTGACTGTGTCTGTTCCAGACCCTGTTGGTACAAGTGTGGTACCCAGTGACTGTGTCTGTTCCAGACCCTGTTGGTACAAGGTGATACCCAGTGACTGTGTCTGTTCCAGACCCTGTTGGTACAAGTGTGTACCCAGTGACTGTGTCTGTTCCAACCCTGTTGGTACAAGTGTGGTACCCAGTGACTGTGTCTGTTCCAGACCCTGTTGGTACAAGTGTAGTACCCAGTGACTGTTCTGTTCCAGACCCTGTTGGTACAAGTGTGGTACCCAAGACTGTATCTGTTCCAACCCTTTTGGGTTTCAAGTGTGGTACCCAATGACTGTATCTGTTCCAACCCTTTTGGGTTAAAAGGGGTGGTACCCAGGACTGTATCTGTTCCAGACCCTGTTGGTACAAGTGTGGTCCCCAAAGACTGTTCTGTTCCAACCCTGTTGGTACAAGTGTGGTACCCAGAGACTGTTCTGTTCCAGACCCTTTTGGGTTAAAAGGGGTAGTACCCAGTAACTGTTCTGTTCCAGACCCTGTTGGTACAAGTGGGGTACCCAGTGACTGTATCTGTTCCAGACCCTGTTGGTACAAGTGTGGTACCCAGTGACTGTGTCTGTTCCAGACCCTTTTGGGTTACAAGTGTGGTACCCAGGACTGTTCTGTTCCAGACCCTGTTGTTACAGGGGTAGTACCCAGTGACTGTGTCTGTTCCAGACCCTGTTGTTACAAGTGTGGTACCCAGAGACTGTATCTGTTCCAGACCCTTTTGGGTTAAAAGGGGTAGTACCCAGTGACTGTATCTGTTCCAGACCCTGTTGGTACAAGTGTGGTACCCAGGACTGTATCTGTTCCAGACCCTTTTGGGTTACAAGTGTGGTACCCAGGACTGTATCTGTTCCAGACCCTGTTGGTACAAGTGTGGTACCCAGAGACTGTATCTGTTCCAGACCCTTTTGGGTTAAAAGGGGTGGTACCCAGGACTGTATCTGTTCCAGACCCTGTTGGTACAAGTGTGGTACCCAGAGACTGTATCTGTTCCAGACCCTGTTGGTACAAGTGTGGTACCCATGACTGTGTCTGTTCCAACCCTTTTGGGTACAAGTGTGGTACCCAGGACTGTTCTGTTCCAGACCCTGTTGGTACAAGTGGGGTACCCAGTGACTGTGTCTGTTCCACACCCTGTTGGTACAAGTGTGGTACCCAGTGACTGTGTCTGTTCCACACCCTGTTGGTACAAGTGTGGTACCCAGTGACTGTGTCTGTTCCAGACCCTGTTGGTACAAGTGTAGTACCCAGTAACTGTGTCTGTTCCAGACCCTGTTGGTACAAGTGTGATACCCAGTGACTGTGTCTGTTCCACACCCTGTTGGTCAAGTGTGGTACCCAATGACTGTTCTGTTCCAGACCCTGTTGGTACAAGTGTGGTACCCAAAACTGTTCTGTTCCAACCCTGTTGGTACAAGTGTGGTACCCAGTGACTGTGTCTGTTCCACACCCTGTTGGTACAAGTGTGGTACCCAGTGACTGTGTCTGTTCCACACCCTGTTGGTACAAGTGAGGTACCCAGTGACTGTGTCTGTTCCACACCCTGTTGGTACAAGTGTGGTACCCAGTGACTGTGTCTGTTCCAGACCCTGTTGGTACAAGTGTAGTACCCAGTAACTGTGTCTGTTCCAGACCCTGTTGGTACAAGTGTGATACCCAGTGACTGTGTCTGTTCCACACCCTGTTGGTACAAGTGTGGTACCCAGTGACTGTGTCTGTTCCAGACCCTGTTGGTACAAGTGTGGTACCCAGAGACTGTATCTGTTCCAGACCCTGTTGTTACAGGGGTAGTACACAGTGACTGTATCTGTTCCAGACCCTGTTGGTACAAGTGTGGTACCCAGAGACTGTATCTGTTCCAGACCCTGTTGGTACAAGTGTGGTACCCAGTGACTGTATCTGTTCCAGACCCTGTTGGTACAAGTGTGGTACCCAGTGACTGTATCTGTTCCAGACCCTGTTGGTACAAGTGTGGTACCCAGAGACTGTATCTGTTCCAGACCCTGTTGGTACAAGTGTGGTACCCAGTGACTGTGTCTGTTCCACACCCTGTTGGTACAAGTGTGGTACCCAGTGACTGTATCTGTTCCAGACCCTGTTGGTACAAGTGTGGTACCCAGTGACTGTGTCTGTTCCACACCCTGTTGGTACAAGTGTGGTACCCAGTGACTGTGTCTGTTCCAGACCCTGTAGGTACAAGTGTGGTACCCAGTGACTGTGTCTGTTCCACACCCTGTTGGTACAAGTGTGGTACCCAGTGACTGTATCTGTTCCAGACCCTGTTGGTACAAGTGTGGTACCCAGAGACTGTATCTGTTCCAGACCCTGTTGGTACAAGTGTGGTACCCAGTGACTGTGTCTGTTCCACACCCTGTTGGTACAAGTGTGGTACCCAGTGACTGTGTCTGTTCCACACCCTGTTGGTACAAGTGTGGTACCCAGTGACTGTGTCTGTTCCACACCCTGTTGGTACAAGTGTGGTACCCAGTGACTGTGTCTGTTCCACACCCTGTTGGTACAAGTGTGGTACCCAGTGACTGTGTCTGTTCCAGACCCTGTTGGTACAAGTGTGGTACCCAGTGACTGTGTCTGTTCCAGACCCTGTTGGTACAAGTGTGTACCCAGTGACTGTGTCTGTTCCAGACCCTGTTGGTACAAGTGTGGTACCCAGTGACTGTGTCTGTTCCAGACCCTGTTGGTACAAGTGTGGTACCCAGAGACTGTGTCTGTTCCAGACCCTGTTGGTACAAGTGTGGTACCCAGTGACTGTATCTGTTCCAGACCCTGTTGGTACAAGTGTGGTACCCAGAGACTGTATCTGTTCCAGACCCTGTTGGTACAAGTGTGGTACCCAGAGACTGTATCTGTTCCAGACCCTGTTGGTACAAGTGTGGTACCCAGAGACTGTATCTGTTCCAGACCCTGTTGGTACAAGTGTGGTACCCAGTGACTGTGTCTGTTCCACACCCTGTTGGTACAAGTGTGGTACCCAGTGACTGTGTCTGTTCCAGACCCTGTTGGTACAAGTGTGGTACCCAGTGACTGTGTCTGTTCCAGACCCTGTTGGTACAAGTGTGGTACCCAGTGACTGTGTCTGTTCCACACCCTGTTGGTACAAGTGTGGTACCCAGTGACTGTGTCTGTTCCACACCCTGTTGGTACAAGTGTGGTACCCAGTGACTGTGTCTGTTCCAGACCCTGTTGGTACAAGTGTGGTACCCAGTGACTGTATCTGTTCCAGACCCTGTTGGTACAAGTGTAGTACCCAGTGACTGTGTCTGTTCCAGACCCTGTTGGTACAAGTGTGATACCCAGAGACTGTGTCTGTTCCACACCCTGTTGGTACAAGTGTGGTACCCAGTGACTGTATCTGTTCCACACCCTGTTGGTACAAGTGTGGTACCCAGTGACTGTGTCTGTTCCACACCCTGTTGGTACAAGTGTGGTACCCAGTAGACTGTGTCTGTTCCACACCCTGTTGGTACAAGTGTGGTACCCAGTGACTGTATCTGTTCCACACCCTGTTGGTACAAGTGTGGTACCCAGTGACTGTGTCTGTTCCACACCCTGTTGGTACAAGTGTGGTACCCAGTGACTGTGTCTGTTCCAGACCCTGTTGGTACAAGTGTAGTACCCAGTGACTGTGTCTGTTCCAGACCCTGTTGGTACAAGTGTGTACCCAGTGACTGTGTCTGTTCCAGACCCTGTTGGTACAAGTGTGGTACCCAGTGACTGTATCTGTTCCAGACCCTGTTGGTACAAGTGTATACCCAGTAACTGTGTCTGTTCCAGACCCTGTTGGTACAAGTGTGGTACCCAGTGACTGTATCTGTTCCAGACCCTGTTGGTACAAGTGTGGTACCCAGTGACTGTGTCTGTTCCAGACCCTGTTGGTACAAGTGTAGTACCCAGTAACTGTGTCTGTTCCAGACCCTGTTGGTACAAGTGTGGTACCCAGTGACTGTGTCTGTTCCACACCCTGTTGGTACAAGTGTGGTACCCAGTGACTGTGTCTGTTCCACACCCTGTTGGTACAAGTGTGGTACCCAGTGACTGTATCTGTTCCAGACCCTGTTGGTACAAGTGTGGTACCCAGTGACTGTGTCTGTTCCAGACCCTGTTGGTACAAGTGTGGTACCCAGTGACTGTGTCTGTTCCACACCCTGTTGGTACAAGTGTGGTACCCAGTGACTGTGTCTGTTCCAGACCCTGTTGGTACAAGTGTGGTACCCAGTGACTGTGTCTGTTCCAGACCCTGTTGGTACAAGTGTGGTACCCAGTGACTGTGTCTGTTCCAGACCCTGTTGGTACAAGTGTAGTACCCAGTGACTGTGTCTGTTCCAGACCCTGTTGGTACAAGTGTGTACCCAGTGACTGTGTCTGTTCCAGACCCTGTTGGTACAAGTGTGGTACCCAGTGACTGTATCTGTTCCACACCCTGTTGGTACAAGTGTAGTACCCAGAGACTGTGTCTGTTCCAGACCCTGTTGGTACAAGTGTGGTACCCAGTGACTGTATCTGTTCCACACCCTGTTGGTACAAGTGTGGTACCCAATGACTGTGTCTGTTCCAGACCCTGTTGGTACAAGTGTGGTACCCAGTGACTGTGTCTGTTCCATACCCTGTTGGTACAAGTGTGGTACCCAGAGACTGTGTCTGTTCCAGACCCTGTTGGTACAAGTGTGGTACCCAGTGACTGTGTCTGTTCCAGACCCTGTTGGTACAAGTGTGGTACCCAGTGACTGTATCTGTTCCAGACCCTGTTGGTACAAGTGTGGTACCCAGTGACTGTGTCTGTTCCAGACCCTGTTGGTACAAGTGTGGTACCCAATGACTGTGTCTGTTCCAGACCCTGTTGGTACAAGTGTGGTACCCAGTGACTGTGTCTGTTCCAGACCCTGTTGGTACAAGTGTGGTACCCAGTGACTGTGTCTGTTCCAGACCCTGTTGGTACAAGTGTGGTACCCAGTGACTGTGTCTGTTCCAGACCCTGTTGGTACAAGTGTGGTACCCATGACTGTATCTGTTCCAGACCCTGTTGGTACAAGTGTGGTACCCAGTGACTGTATCTGTTCCACACCCTGTTGGTACAAGTGTGGTACCCAATGACTGTGTCTGTTCCAGACCCTGTTGGTACAAGTGTGGTACCCAGTGACTGTATCTGTTCCACACCCTGTTGGTACAAGTGTGGTACCCAGAGACTGTGTCTGTTCCAGACCCTGTTGGTACAAGTGTGGTACCCAGTGACTGTGTCTGTTCCAGACCCTGTTGGTACAAGTGTGGTACCCAGTGACTGTATCTGTTCCAGACCCTGTTGGTACAAGTGTGTACCCAGAGACTGTATCTGTTCCAGACCCTGTTGGTACAAGTGTGGTACCCAGAGACTGTATCTGTTCCAGACCCTGTTGGTACAAGTGTGATACCCAGAGACTGTATCTGTTCCAGACCCTGTTGGTACAAGTGTGGTACCCAGAGACTGTATCTGTTCCAGACCCTGTTGTTACAGGGGTAGTACACAGTGACTGTATCTGTTCCAGACCCTGTTGGTACAAGTGTGGTACCCAGAGACTGTATCTGTTCCAGACCCTGTTGGTACAGGGGTAGTACGCAGTGACTGTATCTGTTCCAGACCCTGTTGGTACAAGTGTGGTACCCAGAGACTGTATCTGTTCCAGACCCTGTTGGTACAAGTGTGGTACCCAGAGACTGTATCTGTTCCAGACCCTGTTGGTACAAGTGTGGTACCCAGAGACTGTATCTGTTCCAGACCCTGTTGGTACAAGTGTGGTACCCAGAGACTGTATCTGTTCCAGACCCTGTTGTTACAGGGGTAGTACACAGTGACTGTATCTGTTCCAGACCCTGTTGGTACAAGTGTGGTACCCAGAGACTGTATCTGTTCCAGACCCTGTTGTTACAAGTGTGGTACCCAGAGCTGTATCTGTTCCAGACCCTGTTGGTACAAGTGTGGTACCCAGAGACTGTATCTGTTCCAGACCCTGTTGGTACAAGTGTGGTACCCAGAGACTGTATCTGTTCCACACCCTGTTGGTACAAGTGTGGTACCCAGTGACTGTGTCTGTTCCAGACCCAGTTGGTACAAGTGTAGTACCCAGAGACTGTGTCTGTTCCACACCCTGTTGGTACAAGTGTGGTACCCAGAGACTATCTGTTCCAGACCCTGTTGGTACAAGTGTGGTACCCAGTGACTGTGTCTGTTCCAGACCCAGTTGGTACAAGTGTGGTACCCAGAGACTATCTGTTCCAGACCCTGTTGGTACAAGTGTGGTACCCAGAGCTGTATCTGTTCCAGACCCTGTTGTTACAAGTGTAGTACCCAGTGACTGTGTCTGTTCCACACCCTGTTGGTACAAGTGTGGTACCCAGTGACTGTATCTGTTCCAGACCCTGTTGGTACAAGTGTGGTACCCAATGACAGTAGCAACCAATTCCCGGTACCAAAAAGAGATCATAGCCAAGTATTTGAATGAGACGGCAGACAGTATGGTTGGTCTGCCATTCAAACTACATGACTTTGGCTTCCGCGGCGCATCATCAGTGGAAGTTAGTAGAACACTGTGTTTCTTCTGTGATACCATCAAAACTGTAGCATTTAAGATAGTAATACATGTGTCCATTAAAAGTTATTTGGTATTTTTCATATGTAAAATATAAGATTTGTTCTCGAGTTCATAGTTTACTAATAAGTTTAAGTATATACTTTCTAATGTATGTGTGTGCACTTACTACCAGTTAATATTTACATAATTTCTTTGTTCCGTATTACATGTCATATTCACTTCTGTTTGCATGTGTATTTTGTTTGGTCATTATGTTTGTTTATGAGTGAATAAGTGCTGTGTATGTGCTTTTCTATCTGTTGTGTTTGTATATATTATGCCAGATAAACTATCATATTGTGTAGATTCTATACTATACATTGCGCAGCGTGAACGTTAATAATAACATTTTATCAATTAAAATCTTCTTGTCAGTAATGAGTTGTGTGTCATGTTTCAGTCGGCAGGCATTGGGGACTGTGCCCACTTGGTGAACTTTGTAGGCACCGACACAATTGCTGGTCTCATGGTCGCACGCAACTACTACAACTGCGACATGGCAGGCTTCTCTATTCCAGCAGCCGAACACAGGTAGAAATACTTGTTACTATGACAACAGTAGAGATGTATTGGATGCATGTGTGTGCAGAGTGTCATGCTTCAGTGAAATTTAGAATAAAACTTGTTTTGAAACTAAATGTCATTTGTAGCATTTTGGCATGGTTCTGTGGCAAATTTTTCACATTGTGAATATTGTTATTGGGTTACTAGATATGTTGTGCCTCTGAATTTAGATAAATAAAATAAATAAATATACTTATATAGCGCCCAAATCTAGTTAACGTATGCCGCGGGTCAGGAATTGCCGGGAAATGATAAAACGGTCGATTTTTAATAAAGTGGATTTTCAGAACGAACGATGTCTTCCACACATGTTGCTAACTTTATTTCACTGAATTTGTCCTAAAAGTATCAAAAGAATGATTAAATATGTCGCTACCCAACTTGCTGCTAACGTCGTTACGGCGGGTGGACTTTTAAATCAACGGAAACGGTCCAACTTTCAGCTTGCTCAAACGTAAACATTGCTCCTTGCAAAGCGGCCATGTTTGGTATCGTTGTGTTGGAAATGATCCCTTCTGTACGCTGCAAAAGTGCCACAAAACTATCCAATCACAAACTGTCTGAACCGGTTGCTTGGCAGCCCGACCTCATGCGAACCATCCAAAAATACCCATTCGCGCACTTCGAAGCTGAATTGCCGGCTTCGGCAATCCTGACTTAGTCCTAATTTTTTGGTGTCAGGTCACATAATATATATATACAGCTCCGAGGTGCATCAGTACAAAAGGGTTAATCGATCAATAAACAATTCAAATTGTAAACATCTTGATTGATACACCAGGGAGCTATGTTGGCTAGGCAAGGTTGTAAAGGTATGTTTTAAATGACGGTGGAAGTGTAGCAATATGTTCAACTGGTCTAATGCCAGGAGGAAGCAAATACCAAAGACTACAGTCAAGTTACATATAACACAGTGAAGTTACATATATATATATATATATATATATATAATATTTTGAAAAAAGGGAATACAATATTCTAGTCTGCTAGTGACTAGCACAGTTGCAATATGTTTTGCAACAGAAAGAGGCAACTACCGACGACTACTATGAAAACTTGAATATAGTAAAAGAATGTTTGTAACCAATCTGAAATATGTGTTCTCGAAAATAAAAATCATCATAAAAATTACTCTTAGATTCTGTGTTCAAGCTGCATACATGATAAGCTGCAAAAACCGAACATAATATATTGTTTGCACTGCACTTATATTGAAATGTGACTAAATAGTTACATAATAGTGGACTTCCTGTTGGACTAGACATGTCTACTGGGGACTGAAATATAAGATGCTTTCACCTAGAGATTGGCCTGTTGCGTGACAAGGCAGACCCTGCCATGTGCATCCAGGTGCAACGTCTCCTGTTGACTATGTGGACGACACAAATATTGATCTATACAGTATTAGTCTACGCTCTGCTTGGCATTGCGTCATCTTTAATTTTGTAGTTGGTCATCCATGATGTTATATAAACTATTTGATCATGTGCCAGTTTTGCATTATAATTATTAGTTGCATGACCAATTATTGATAATTTGGTGTGTGCATATTTTTGTTGGTAATACATAATGGAATGACTATCCTTGGGAAATTCAACTCAGACTTTATGAGGTCCTCAGGATAATCTAAGTGCACTAGTCTTTAGTCTTTTAGTCTCGCTTAACCGACTTTCGGTCGGCTGTGGAACTATGCCGAGAAGACAGTCTGGTTACTTAGTCGGCTTTTGTTTGTTTATCTGCCTGATGCTGCCACGTCACGGACACTGGTTAATCCTGTTGTAATTTATATTTTATTTAAAAAAATTGTATTTGTATTTATTTTGTGTTAATCTACGTTTCATTTTAATAGTTTTTATAATACAGCATTATTTGATAAAAAGGTATCCTTATTTAATTTGTATGTTATTCGTGTGGGGCTAAGCAATGCTGCCACCTCGCGGATACTGATTAATCCTGCCGTAATTCTTATTTTATAAACAACTGTAAATTTGAATTTTTACTTATTTTTGTGTTGTTTCAGTGTTGAATACTTTTCATAGGATATCATTATCTTGTAAAAGTATATCGTTGTTTTAATTTTTATTTCATAGCGTCTCTACCCTAATTTGGGGTAAGGCTGTAACAAATGCAGAGCGTTTTTTCCCCCAGGCAGAGTTGAGGGGCTTAAAAGTGCTGCCACCTCACAGAGCCTGGGTAACCGAGGCTACTTTAGTTTTTGCTGAGTGGCAATTATTTATTTATTAGCAGCTTTCCCCCCTAGATGTACAAGCCTGTCAAAACAGAAGTGATTTTTCTCCCATGTGCAGTACACACAAATTCCATTTTCTGATGTTGTTTTTAGTGCGTATACCTTAGTTGTTCCATATTTTATGATTTTTATTGAATCTAGATTTATTGAATCTAGATCATATCAGTTATTATCTGTCGATGTTTATAAAGTCTCACTTTTGATTCGGACCTATTGAATGTGATTGCTCTTATTTATTTAATTATTATTTAAAATATGATAAAATACACTACGTATTTTATCATAATCGTGTCATGTGAACATACTTGTACGACGACCCAACATTACAACGCATTCGAATGTCTTATTGTAACTGCAATGAAAACACATAGCAATAAAGCTGATCTTATCTTTTATCCGTTTTATCTACCTGTGGAGTAATCTCCCCCACTTACGGTTGCAGTACGATCACGACATGGGGGAAGGACGGAGAAATCGAGGCGTTCCGCAACATGCTCACACAGTTCCCCACCGGCCTGGTGGCCTGTGTCAGTGACAGCTACGACATCTGGAACGCCTGCGAGAAGGTGTGGGGTGGGGAACTCAAGGACCTGGTGGTGCAGAGAGGGGCTACTGGCTCCACCCTGGTGGTGAGGCCAGACTCCGGCGACCCCCCAGAGGTCGTCGTCAAGGTAAGATTTATTGGTGTTGTAGGGGGCAATGTATTTGTCCATATCCTAGGAAGCGTGGTATTTGTTATATGGAATCAGAGAATGTTTTCCTGAAACATCTTTTGAACTAAAGGGTTAATATAAACAAAAACAAATGATTATTGATGTTGTCAGTATCTGGGGTGTGGGACCAAAACTCAGGGTTCCATGGAAAATGAAGAAAATGGAACCCCTAATAATGAGCACATTTAATCGAAATATGATGCCTTATTCAGGTTGGAAACCTCATATGCAGAATGTTGCTTACAGATTTAGAATTAAGGGCATGTCCAGAAACTACTGATGTAATTATAAATAATTTAATTCCACTGCAATAAGCCTATAATTATTGACGACATGCATGCCTGGGATTGCATGCCTCGTTACATTGGATATTCAGATAAGATGTTGTGCAAGAAAATGTGTATACAGCTGTTTATGTAAATGTAAAGTATGTAAAGTGTGTAATTGTTAGCTATGATGATCAAAAGAATTGATGTTGAACATTAGATCAGGTAATTTACAGTCAAAAACTGTTGTGTCCCTATTTTTGCTGTCTTTTTGCTGGATCATGTCAAACATAATTAAGTTTGTCTCTTTATCAAAACTAAAAATAACACATTTGCGGTAACACAGTTGACCTAATATCATGTGGTCCGATATTTTTCACAAAATTATTCTAACTTCAAAAATCAACGACGAAGGACGTTTAGTTAGTAACTATTTTCCATGCCATGACACGATGGACTCTAACCGAGGATGTACTACTACAGGTTTTGGAGATTCTGGGAAACAAGTTTGGGACGACAATGAACGGGAAGGGATACAAGATGCTGCCTGACTACCTGCGGGTGATCCAGGGAGACGGGATCAGCTACGAGACCCTAGGAGACATCCTCATCAACATGAAGAAACACAAGTGGAGCGCCGACAACCTCACGTTCGGCAGTGGTGGCGCCCTCTTGCAGAAGCTGAATCGCGACACACAGAAGTGTGCGTTTAAATGCAGTAGTTGCATCGTCAACGGCAAGGAGGTTGGTTATGTGGTAGAGTGGTGGCCCGACACACACGGCCAGTTAACATGTGTATAACACACCAGGTGACTTATTATATTGCATTGACTACACAGCAGGTGAAATAATGCATGCACAACACACCTAGTGAATAAAAACCTGTACAACACACTTGGCAAGTTTCAAGCTGCATAAGATACCTGGCAAGTTGACACATGCATAAAACATACCTGCACAACACACCTGGTAAGTCAACACCTGCACAACACACCTGGTAAGTTGACACCTGCACAACACACCTGGTAAGTTGACACCTGCACAACACACCTGGTAAGTTGACACCTGCACAACACACCTGGTAAGTCAACACCTGCACAACACACCTGGTAAGTCAACACCTGCACAACACACCTGGTAAGTTGACACCTGCACAACACACCTGGTAAGTTGACACCTGCACAACGCACCTGGTAAGTTGACACATGCACAACACACCTGGTAAGTTGACACCTGCACAATACACCTGGTAAGTTGACACCTGCACAACACATCTGGTGCATTCGCTTCAGCACAACAAACTTGATAGTCTTTTATAATATAAATCTAAGTCTGGTATATCGAACTGGTATACCACCTGGACATGCTGAGGTTAGAGTCGGTGCTTTACATGCGAACAGGAACTTTGTGCGTATATTTACAGATATGAACAGGAACTTTGTGCGTATATTTACAGGTATGAACAGGAACTTTGTGCGTATATTTACAGATATGAACAGGAACTTTGTGCGTATATTTACAGGTATGAACAGGAACTTTGTGCGTATATTTACAGATATGAACAGGAACTTTGTGCTTATATTTACAGATATGAACAGGAACTTTGTGCTTATATTTACAGATATGAACAGGAACTTTGTGCGTATATTTACAGATATGAACAGGAACTTTGTGCGTATATTTACAGATATGAACAGGAACCAGGAACTTTGTGCGTATATTTACAGATATGAACAGGAACTTTGTGCGTATATTTACAGATATGAACAGGAACTTTGTGCGTATATTTACAGATATGAACAGGAACTTTGTGCGTATATTTACAGGTATGAACAGGAACTTTGTGCGTATATTTACAGATATGAACAGGAACTTTGTGCATATATTTACAGGTATGAACAAGAACTTTGTGCGTATATTTACAGATATGAACAGGAACTTTGTGCGTATATTTACAGGTATGAACAGGAACTTTGTGCGTATATTTACAGATATGAACAGGAACTTTGTGCGTATATTTACAGATATGAACAGGAACTTTGTGCATATTTTTACAGGTATGAACAGGAACTTTGTGCGTATATTTACAGATATGAACAGGAACTTTGTGCGTATATTTACAGATATGAACAGGAACTTTGTGCGTATATTTACAGGTATGAACAGGAACTTTGTGCGTATATTTACAGATATGAACAGGAACTTTGTGCGTATATTTACAGATATGAACAGGAACTTTGTGCGTATATTTACAGGTATGAACAGGAACTTTGTGCATATATTTACAGGTATGAACAGGAACTTTGTGCATATATTTACAGGTATGAACAAGAACTTTGTGTGTATATTTACATATATGAACAGGAACTTTGTGCGTATATTTACAGATATGAACAGGAACTTTGTGCGTATATTTACAGGTATGAACAGGAACTTTGTGCGTATATTTACAGATATGAACAGGAACTTTGTGCGTATATTTACAGATATGAACAGGAACTTTGTGCATATATTTACAGGTATGAACAGGAACTTTGTGCGTATATTTACAGATATGAACAGGAACTTTGTGCGTATATTTACAGATATGAACAGGAACTTTGTGCATATTTTTACAGGTATGAACAGGAACTTTGTGCGTATATTTACAGATATGAACAGGAACTTTGTGCGTATATTTACAGGTATGAACAGGAACTTTGTGCGTATATTTACAGATATGAACAGGAACTTTGTGCTTATATTTACAGATATGAACAGGAACTTTGTGCTTATATTTACAGATATGAACAGGAACTTTGTGCGTATATTTACAGATATGAACAGGAACTTTGTGCGTATATTTACAGATATGAACAGGAACTTTGTGCGTATATTTACAGTATGAACAGGAACTTTGTGCGTATATTTACAGATATGAACAGGAACTTTGTGCGTATATTTACAGATATGAACAGGAACTTTGTGCGTATATTTACAGGTATGAACAGGAACTTTGTGCGTATATTTACAGATATGAACAGGAACTTTGTGCGTATATTTACAGATATGAACAGGAACTTTGTGCGTATATTTACAGATATGAACAGGAACTTTGTGCGTATATTTACAGATATGAACAGGAACTTTGTGCGTATATTTACAGGTATGAACAGGAACTTTGTGCGTATATTTACAGATATGAACAGGAACTTTGTGCGTATATTTACAGGTATGAACAGGAACTTTGTGCGTATATTTACAGATATGAACAGGAACTTTGTGCGTATATTTACAGATATGAACAGGAACTTTGTGCGTATATTTACAGGTATGAACAGGAACTTTGTGCGTATATTTACAGATATGAACAGGAACTTTGTGCGTATATTTACAGATATGAACAGGAACTTTGTGCATATATTTACAGATATGAACAGGAACTTTGTGCGTATATTTACAGGTATGAACAGGAACTTTGTGCATATATTTACAGGTATGAACAGGAACTTTGTGCGTATATTTACAGATATGAACAGGAACTTTGTGCGTATATTTACAGATATGAACAGGAACTTTGTGCGTATATTTACAGATATGAACAGGAACTTTGTGCGTATATTTACAGGTATGAACAGGAACTTTGTGCGTATATTTACAGATATGAACAGGAACTTTGTGCGTATATTTACAGATATGAACAGGAACTTTGTGCATATATTTACAGGTATGAACAGGAACTTTGTGCGTATATTTACAGATATGAACAGGAACTTTGTGTGTATATTTACAGATATGAACAGGAACTTTGTGCATATATTTACAGATATGAACAGGAACTTTGTGCATATATTTACAGATATGAACAGGAACTTTGTGCGTATATTTACAGATATGAACAGGAACTTTGTGCGTATATTTACAGGTATGAACAGGAACTTTGTGCATATATTTACAGGTATGAACAGGAACTTTGTGCTATATTTTACAGGTATGAACAGGAACTTTGTGCGTATATTTACAGATATGAACAGGAACTTTGTGCGTATATTTACAGATATGAACAGGAACTTTGTGCGTATATTTACAGATATGAACAGGAACTTTGTGCGTATATTTACAGGTATGAACAGGAACTTTGTGCGTATATTTACAGGTATGAACAGGAACTTTGTGCGTATATTTACAGGTATGAACAGGACCTTTGTGCGTATATTTACAGATATGAACAGGAACTTTGTGCGTATATTTACAGATATGAACAGGAACTTTGTGTGTATATTTACAGATATGAACAGGAACTTTGTGCGTATATTTACAGGTATGAACAGGAACTTTGTGCGTATATTTACAGATATGAACAGGAACTTTGTGCGTATATTTACAGATATGAACAGGAACTTTGTGCGTATATTTACATATATGAACAGGAACTTTGTGCTTACATTTACAATTATTACATATGAAAGTATGAAACATACATTTAAAAAAAATTTATCCCATTATTGTCTGTTTGTTTATGTGATTTGTTAAACCAGAGCTATTACATAGAGCTGAAGCACTTCCCCCTGGTGGGACGCACACAGATCTTGCTCAATCTTGGACGTCTCGTTGTTTAGTATGGTTTTGATTCCACCTGTGAGAGGGCGCTGTATGTTGAAGATCCCTAGCTTGGAAATATTAGCTCTGGTTAAACACACATCATTAACATTCATTAAATGATGGTGATTGAACCAAATGTCAGACTGAAATGTAATGACAGATTGAGGACTCAAAGTGGAAGAGCAGATGTTCTAACTGGTGTACGCCATGCTATGTTGATGCTCTTGAGCACAGACCAGTACACTAGGAACATTTTATTAAACTTATTGATTGTATAAGCTTTTAATTACAGACATTCAAAGCACGGCAGTATGTTATAACTTTGATCTATGTTAATCGTAATTTTGTGTTTCATATACATTAATTAATTAAACTCGATGCATGTTTTAGGCGTAATCAAACAAAAATCTATGAAGTAAGTTTTTTTTTGAATTTTTTTAATAATGCCGTAGTAGTTACTCATGTCATATGTAAATATTAGTTATGCAGTCTAATGTATCACAAAGAGTTTACAGTATTTTGTGTTTCTCTTATAGGTGAACGTATTCAAGAAACCAATAACCGACCCTGGCAAGAATTCAAAGAAGGGTCGTTTGTCTCTCGAGCTGCAAGATGGCAACTTTGTGACTGTGCAAGAGGGAAAAGGCAACCCAGAAAAGGTTGGACCCTGTTTCTGTTTGTTTTGCTGGCCCATGTGAACAGTTAAAACTGATTTTGATTGTTGGTGGTGTAATCACAACTGCTGAAGTATGACTTAAAAATTTAGTTCTCTAGATTATGTGAGTTCACAGTACGCCATACACTAGCCTGTCTTGTTTGATATTTTACTTCATCTGGCTTAGACACCAGACAGAAAGGACCAACTCTGAATGTCGCTTCCAAAACACTGGCAATATTGAGTAGATATATTTGTTTACATTTTAAACTTTCGGGTTCAGATGGATTGCAAATAAATAAGTGAAATAACATTTAAAATTTGAAGTATTACTTTGATTCCATGGTTTAGTGGTAAATATCTACTTCAATTTATACTTTATTACAAGCACATCTTGCCTTAATCATACCATATACAGCGATGCATATTGTGAAAATAAATCTGTTGACGACGCTGTGTCTCTAGGATTGTTTTATATTCTCCAACATCTAAACAGTCCAAATGCTTACGCTAGGATCATTTTTGTTGATTATAGCTCTGCTTTTAATACAATTATCCCCTCAAAACTGTTTGAGAAGATACAAAATGTCGGTGTCCCACAATCCATGTGTCTGTGGATCCTCGATTTTCTATTGAACAGACCGCAGGTTGTGAAAATGTGGCCCCGCAACTTATTTTTTTATCGGGTGTGTTCTTTCACCAATGTTATACTCCCTTTTTTATTTTATATTTGTATCTTGTCATGAAATACTGAAATTTTCTGAATTTTGCTTGATCTAATTCTTTTAATTTAAAACATGACCAGCTTTAACAAACTTATCAGTTGGTGCAGCGAAAATAATCTGGAGCTCAATGTAAACAAAACAAAACAAATAATTGTGGATTTTAGAAGAAAGAAATCTTCTCCCCTCTCACCTCTTTTGATCGATGGCAGGACAGTTGAAATCATCCCCAACATTTCAAGTTTCTTGGTTCTACAATCTCTAATAATCTTAAATGGGAGCTAAATTTTGATATTATTGTCAAAAAGCAGCAGCAGCGGCTATTACTTTCTAAGAAAGGGTTGAGATCGTTTGGTTTAACCACACGAATCATGCTCACCGTTTACAGAGCTGCAATTGAGAGTGTACTGACATTTTCAATCACCAGTATGGTTTGGACCTGTCACAGTGAAGGAAAAGCTCAGATTGAACAAAGTTGTAAAAACTGCTTCCAGAATAATAGGCAGAGACCTCCCCAGTCTTGAATCATTGTATCAGCCAGTCTCATCTCTCATGATTCATCCCATCCTGCCCATGACCTACTTAATCCCCTTCCATCTAGTTGCTGGTCCAGATCCATCAAAACCAGGATTTAGTAGCAGCTTTTCCCCCTAGCCAGACAAACCCTGTCAAAAGAGAAGTGATTTTTCTCCAATATGTGGTGCACACATATTCCACTTTCAATATGTTTTTAGTGTGTATACCTTAACATAATTTATTATATATTATTTTATTCCACATTTTATGATAGATCATATCAACTATTATTTATCGATGTTATAAAGAACAAATTTTTATTCGGACCTATTGTATGTGAATGTTCTTATTTATGTATTTAATTTAATGTAATGGTATATTTTATCAGAATTATTTGGAGCATGCGAGTGTATTGTCATGTGAAGATACTTGTACGATGACCCAACATGACAATGCATTCCAATGTTTTATTGTAACTGCAATGACAACACTTGGCAGTAAAGCTTATCTTATCTTAATATTCTCATGTTTTTGTTTTATCGTGAATAGTGCCGTTGTTGTTCATTACAAAAGTGGAACATTTTGTCCAACAACATTGAATAAAAACCTTACTTCCCGAGTTCCTGTCCCACCAGAAGTGGATGTGTTGACTCCTATGAATGGTAAACAATCCCCCTCTTTCTCTCTCTCTCTCTGTAGGACCAGCTGGTGACAGTGTTTGAGAATGGCAAGTTGCTCAAGGAATACAGTCTGGATGAGATCCGTGAGCGGGCACAGATTGATATCGTCAAGGAATTGAAGCCGAAGAACTGAACTGTTGCAGCTTATTGGCTCACAGTGGCAAAATTCTGTGATACTGTACCATTGTTGTATGTAGTAGAGCGGTAGCGCGTAGGCAGATTAGGCTTTCTGCACATACAGTTGATCTGTCATATGACTCATATCACTAGGCGCGGTAAAAGATATTTTTAATATATTGAAAACTGAGCAGTTTTCAGAATGTTAACATACGTCCTCTGAAAAGATGTTGTTTTGAGAAACGACTATCCTATAATTAAGTCATTGTGGGTAGTGTGAGTATAATCGCGGCCAGGATAGCAATAGCATTGTTAGGATCCATTTGAGCTATTGAAAGGATTGAGTGCTCTGTAACTAGAAGACTGCTTTAAGACACAGCTTTAAAAGTACCTAACAGTGGTGGTTCTTTGTCCCCAAAGGTGGCCGGTTAGTAGTCCTATGGTGTCGTCACAAGTATAGCAGGCTGTCACGGATCTGCCGATATAAATAAGATTTGCACCTAATCATGAACAAATAAATAACATAAAAATTGCAAACACAATTTATCATGTGTGCATTCACTGATGTTAATCTCGAAGTCCAAATTGCATGTTGTACTCCTGTTAAATGTTTTAGGGTAGTGTGGAACTTTGTTTCTGCATTGTGTGAACCGAAAATCGTCACTCAGCGGGGTATTAACTGGGTCAAGATTGGTATAATTTTTAAGAAAACATACGTTAATTAGTCTTCTTGCATGTATATCCATGTTTTGTTTTAATAGGATGTCTGATAACATTATATGGAGGTCAAATCATGAATGCTTTGGAGTTGGGCTCAGTTGATTCAACATTCCAACAGCAATAATTGTCTAGATGTATTAAAATTAATGTACTATTTGTATATTTTCACTGTGTGCTTGTTCTGTAGGTGATTATCGTGTTAACATGAAATCATGGGTCAACTAACCTAATCCATTATTTTTGTATTGTGCATCATCACAGCTGTAACTAAAGCAATGTTCTTTGTGTCACAACACTGGTAGGTTAATAACATGCTAGCCATTGCGTTACATGTGATTAGTAAACTGTGCAACATGTCGACACTGAGCATGTTTGTTGCAAGTGAAACAGGACAGGACTTAAGTGTACTACAAAGACAGCTTTACACAGGATTATAGAGAAATGCTGCAGGTCTATGACGTCTGATTTATTACTAGATATCGTGTGTGCTACAAGTGCAGAAAATATATTTAAATTAATCTTATGGTACTGCCTTCCGTTTCTGTGGTTTCTGTGATCAAGTTGATGCAAAACTTTATTCCAGCATGATATTTCAAGTAGGAACACGTGATCTGATTAGTTATGAATAAACATTTAGATACATGCGAAGGCTTCACTACTTGATGGTGGACACCAGAGAATCGACACGAATATAGTGTGGTATCACTGCAGTGCACATCTCTGGGTAAGACACCTGTTTTTTCTTCAAAAACCTGTTTATAATGAACATGCTTCCTCATTGCCACCTGCCAGTGTACACTGTAGGAAGGTTTCGTTGTGCATGACTCATGGACAACAGATACAGGTTACTAATTCCCATAATGTGTTGCTTTACCTATATTTCACTAGTCTGATGTGTGGGAAGCGACAAGCAATAATCAGTCTGTGATACCATTTAAGATTTTTAGTAATACCCTCCCTATCAGTTTAAGAAATAATGCTCGTATTTACATGTTGCAAACTTACGTTTCACGTATTCTCCCACACGTCAGACTCGTGGCATCATACGTTTTCCAACACAGTATTATAGCTTGTGTCACTAGACCATTTATTATTCACTCTTATGCCAATTGTATGTATTGGTATTATTTCACATCGGTTGTTTTATGATTATTTTGGCAGCCACGTGCAAATTGCTACTAACATATGTTATACGGAAGCATTGTAGTGTTTTACTCATATTTATGCATGATGTAGTAGAATATACAACTAATAAAAATGTTTTACTTGTTGACTAACACCAGATATCCGTCTATGCTTCAAGGAATCCAACAGGCATTTTGGGGGTACAGTAGCACGCCCATGGAATATGTTAGCCCCACCTACATGCGTTGTAATTATTGGGAATTAACTTAAGAGCTTTGCAATAAGTGGGAGTTTCTGCTTTCGTCGACATAAATAACACAAGTATAAACTTGTTAATCTAGTAGTGACCCTGTTATACAATGCCTGAAATTGACAGACATGATAACGTGAATGTTATTCATTAGGGATATCCTCACAAGCCAGAGATCGTTGACCTGCGCTACAGTAGCCCTGGCTGATTGTCTCCACAAATCATGGAGTGAACAGAGTCGAAGTATAAAATGATAGCAGTTTACTTTGCCAGTAGCTACTGCATCAGCCGTGAGAACAGCGCAAATGCCTGCCTCAATCTGAAGACAGACACACGACTGGTGGGAATCCCCATATAATATAATGACCCATTCACCCATTGCATGCAACTCAAGCAGGGTGTTGCTGACATCACCCAAAATTATATCACATGGCTGAACACACTCTATGTGAGCAATTTCATTGGCCGAGGTTAAGAGTTGTTTTGCAAAGGGGTGTGCCAGGGGTACTGAAGGTTGATACTGGTGTAATCACCCACAGTGACTGGCACATGCGGATTAAGTGGCATTGCAAACACATTTTAAGATAATTAAATACTTTTGATAATGATATCCAAATGGTTTTACTGCACGATACAGATCTAGTAATTGTGAGCCACGTGCAAAAACTTCACTGAATAACAAAGGGCAGACAAGCAAGCAAACTTATCAGTATTTAAATCTTACAGTGACATGTTGTTTCAACGGTTTCTGCCATTGCATTTGTATCCCGTATATGATGATTCTACACAGTAATAAATGTTCTGCAAAGCACAGTAATATCTCCGGCAAACCAAAATTGCAAGGCCAGGCATATCTAAAGAAACAAATCAAAAGGTCCATATTTGCTGATCATTCAGTAGAGTTTTCTCACTTATTTTTCATTCTTTTTTTATTAAGTATATTTTTAAGTAATTTTTTTACATTATTAAATATAAATATTATGCACCTCAAAACCAATTAAAAAGCATCTGTCATAACCATCTTTGAGGGAACAGTGGGGAGGAAAGTGGAAGGTTACAGAAACAAGGGAGGGTGACAAAGTAACAGAGGATGACACCAGGATGTAACTAGCGGGGTTGAAGATTACTTGTGTTACATGTATGTGAATATGGTAATGTCACTTCCATTATTAAAGCATACTTTTCAAATGCCACATCTTGAAATAAATCAAGCAAGATCTGTTTAAAATCTGCAAATAGCTGGTTGGTTCTAGCTACGTTTCTCTGGTAACTGCTGAAGTCGCAACGCACAATTCAAATACAGTTTATTTTACAAAGGTCTCAGACATACTGCGTCAACAGAGAAAACATTGTTGCTTCATGTTCTTAACTACAGAGTACTGGTGACAGCCATATGATTCAATAAGTGTGTAAGACCACCTTTACAAGGTTTGGTCAGCCTTAACTGAAACAGTCTAAATTCTTTAGTCATCTTTGACAATGTAGTTGAATGCGCCACTGGCACGGCTATGTGTTTTTCTTTGTACGTGTGATATTAAATTGTTTACAATAATTGTACACAACATGAAAGTGTAACACTGACACACTATGAATGTGTAACACTTACACAATTTGGAAGTGTAACACCAACACAATATGGATGTGTGACACATACAAAATATATAAGTGTAACACCACCATAATGCAAAAACAATTAACACCAACACAGTGTAGAAGTGTAACACAGACACTGGGTGAAAGTGTAACATCAACTGACAGTGACGTGGAAGTGTTCCACTGACGTGGCGTAATGTGTAACACAGACACAATGTAAAAGCTGCCACCATGTGAAATAAAGAGCGGACACCGATTCGTGCCACACTGCAGACAACTAGCGCCACCCAGTGGCCACCTGCGCATTGACCCAACACAGCCGACTGACGAATGCTCAAAACCAAAGACGCACACTAAATGTCCTTGATGATGCCTTCTATCTCTTCCTTTGAGAACATCTTGAACATCCTCTGAGGCGTCACAGTGGCCATCTGCAGTGATAAAACAACTCGTTAACTGTCGGTTATGATAAGGTAACTCATTTAGTGCCCAAATCCTTGGAACCCAGCTCAGAGACACATCAAGACAAACCGGGAAATCTGTTGACCAAAATCAATCAATTTTGTCGTTGACTGCTTAGACAATTTTCCAACCGACCAATTATCAATCTCCATCTTGTGTGATTGGTGATCATTTTTCAAATAGGTATGATTATTGAACAATCAAGATACATTTTATGAAAACATGCCATAGTTCAAAACTGATCATTATTATGAGGTATGCTCAAAAACCTCACTTTATCTCACGCACAGAGTGCAGTAAATATTTTCTTGTAGTGTAGTTACTTACATACATGGTCCATTTTTATGTGGTTTAATGAAACATGTCACATTCACCACCTCTGATGTGTTTGCCTGCACTGACACCTAGCAACGACGCTTCTAGAACAGATAATGAAAGTGAAACTGATCCCTTACAATAGCAATGACATACCTCAACGTTGGTGGCATTCAGTTTCTCTTCCATCACCTGTTTGAGAATGACCAGCGACTCCTTGCATGCTTCCTTCAATGTCATTGACTGCAAGCACACGCACATGCCTTTATATTTCATTTCTAATAGTAAGGCACATACTCAGCTGGAATAATTTAGGTGGGGCCGTTACCAAGAATGGAATAACTGGATCCAGTGATCATGGGTACTAATTATTTAATTTAGTAATCACATTTTATTCAATTACTACTTGAAGATGTCAACAACACAGACACTGTGTCATCCTACACCTGGCAACACCCTAGAAGATGTCAACAACACAGACACCGTGTCATCCTACACCTGGCAACACCCTAGAAGATGTCAACAACACAGACACTGTGTCATCCTACACCTGGCAACACCCTAGAAGATGTCAACAACACAGACACTGTGTCATCCTACACCTGGCAACACCCTAGAAGAAGTCAACAACACAGACACCGTGTCATCCTACACCTGGCAACACCCTAGAAGAAGTCAACTACACAGACACTGTGTCATCCTACACCTGGCAACACCCTAGAAGATGTCAACAACACATTGGCTAAGCAAAGATTTAACATGACACATGATAAAATCATTAATTACTCTTATGACTAAGTAGTATTACTACTTCCAGGTATTTTCTGTTATGACATTACATGAATTTTACTACCAGCACGTGTTCCGTGTCACTACCATTATGACCTGGGGACCACTTCACTAACATCGTTAAGAGCTCTTAAACCTGATTTTGCACTTTAAAATAAATTTTGATCTGTCACAGTGATCTGTCATACGTGAAAACTATCAACATGACACACCAGTGACAGTGTCCCACAGGCGCGTCATGGAGATAGAGTTCTCCGTAATACGGCAATGGATATTTGCATTTAGAAAAACTCATTAAATTTAACAACAGACTGTATTTAATGATGAATTTTCCTTAAGTGCCCTTTGTCTTAGTGAAACTGTCCTCGGGTGTTCACTATTATGACCAGATGTTCACAGTTACGTTACATGTTCGCTATTGTGACCACATGTTCACTGTTTTGACCACATGTTCACTATTACGACCACGTGTTCACTGTTACAAACACCTGTGCACTGATACGACCACATGTTCACTATTATGACCACATGTTCACTATTATGACCACACGTTCAGTATTACGACCACATGTTCACTGTTACGACCACATGTTCACTGTTACGACCACATGTTCACCACCAGGCCAGGTTTGACCAGGTGTGACTGACCTTGTGGTAGGTGTCCTGCAGTGCTTGCTGGGCACCCTCTGACCCTGACCCGATCGCCTTCGCATCGTACTGGATGAACGTCCCCGAGGGGTCCATGTGGAAGCTGCAGCAAATAAGGGGTCATCTCACTAACAGCCAAGGAGAACGGATACTAGAGGAAAATGCATTAACACTAGGTGATGCTTCTGAGAGATAATCGTGAGTTGAGAACTTGAGAGGGCTCATTAAAAGCTCGTTGAAGATGGTCGGAAACAATGGAGGTCTTTTCGTAATAGGCAAAGAATCTACATTTATGAATGAATTCACGGAAGAAATAATTACATCAGCTCTACTTTTGATGTAATCAGCCAGTCTTTTAGGTTTTAATAAAAATTAACGACATACAAGACTGCCATCCACCGCTGGATCCAGATGGAACATTGACAAGAAACCTGCGTCTTCTCAAGAGTCCCAAATCCAAACTGTGTTTTCTGTGTAATCGTCCATCTTTTCTGACGTGTGTGTTACTTTTATTTCCAAACATATTTACACCGCTTGCATTCGAAAATACACAGACCGCTGTATCAGCTCAACCTCAGATCATAGCACACAATATTTGTATTTCAAGAGTAACCACCAAACCAGCTGATGAGCCGGAGAACAGTTTGAATTATTATTCAGATCATATCCACTGCAGGTTTGGCTTAAATCACATACAGTGTCACCTCGATGGACAAAAACTACTGTAACTATAGAAGTTTTGAAATGTTGAAATCAATATAAACATCTAACAAAAGAGTCCATAACCATCTAGTGGTTAGAACGAGTAAAATCAGAAAATGTTATAAAAGTAAATAAATATATAATTATTATACAAAATTATCACTCAAACAAAGTACAAGTTACGACATGCAATTGGCTTCACCAAAATGAAACAAAGCATCTTAAACAGTTTTAGTTTGAACCCACAAGGTAGTTGTTCATGTACTCACAGCTGGGGGCCCTTCGGGTCAATGCCAGCAAACAGCAGTGCCACACCAAATGGGCGACTCTGTAAACACCAAAACAATCATTAGCCAATACGAATTATAACAAACCTATTTGTGTAGTATATTGTGGCAGTATTTCCTCAGTTACATTAACATTTTTCTAACCATTAAATTAATTTTCTTATCGCTATATTTATTATCTTGATTTGCTATTATCATTATATAACAAAGTAATACATGTATAGACGTATATGTAGGTATTCGTCATGGTGGTCAGCATGACAGCAATTTTTAGGTCTTAGTGCTGGTCTCCAAAGCTCAGTCATTATGTATACCCAGGTACTTACAATATTGTATCTACTCTATTATCATGTACACAATTGATCTGAAATAAATAGAATATCTGTCTATCTACTGCCTTTGTCGACCTACCATAGCTCCGGGATCAGCGTCGTCGTCTCCAAACTGCAGCGCCAGGTTGCTGACAGCCTGTGTGATGCTCTCAACACTCATCCGCTCGTTGTACGTGAACCAGTGGTTCTGTAACACCAACAGGCAACAGCCCAGTACAGCCAGTGCACGCATTTACACAAGTCAACAAATTCAGTTGTCACGTGTCTATTACAGCTTAGCTATTGTTTTATTGTGAAAATAATACAAACTACAAGGCATTGTTTTATTGTTAACGAATCCGAGGAAAGGCACTGTTGAACTTATTAGCACAAATTGTGAGAAGTCGAATGTTGTGGGCTGGTCACTTTCTGGTCAACTAAGTTGAACCAACTCGTGAAGAGTGTAGAGACGGTGTAATGGCAGTGAGGCTTCCAGCAATTGTATATTTTCATCCCAAGGTGTTAGTTCGACCATCAGATTGCTGCTGTCTGATTTGGTCGGAATCCTCAGAGTTCTTGGATGCTCAATATGGTACGTTATTAGTTAAAATTCCATTCCTGCCGGATATGCCAACAGGAAATATAACCACTGTGTGAGGTGCCTCACAGTCAAGTTTCCAGCCAGCAGTAACTGGCAGGCGGCAATTTATGGCTTTTTATTTGCCACACTATACTATTATTTTGTACTGTATGGTCATTAAATGTAACTGATTTGGCACCCTATAACTTTATTTGGCACCCTATAACTTTACTTGGTACCCCATATTTATATTTGGCACCCTATAAGTTTATTTGGCACTACACCATTATTTGGCACTACACCATTATTTGGCACTACATCATTATTTGGCACTACACCATTATTTATCAAATTATCACACAACAGAAGCCCAATCACTTGAGGTGAAACACAAAGTAAGAAGTGGTAGTGATGAAATGTGCACTAGGTGAGGTGCTGCCTACACAGACTGCCTGAGATATGACAAATGTGCACTAGGTGAGGTGCTGCCTACACAGACTGCCTGAGATATGACAAATGTGCACTAGGTGAGGTGCTGCCTACATACAGACTGCCTGAGATATGACAAATGTGCACTAGGTGAGGTGCTGCCTACACACAGACTGCCTGAGATATGACAAATGTGCACTAGGTGAGGTGCTGCCTACACAGAGACTGCCTGAGATATGACAAATGTGCACTAGGTGAGGTGCTGCCTACACAAGACTGCCTGAGATATGACAAATGTGCACTAGGTGAGGTGCTGCCTACACACAGACTGCCTGAGATATGACAAATGTGCACTAGGTGAGGTGCTGCCTACACAGAGACTGCCTGAGATATGACAAATGTGCACTAGGTGAGGTGCTGCCTACACACAGACTGCCTGAGATATGACAAATGTGCACTAGGTGAGGTGCTGCCTACACACAGACTGCCTGAGATATGACAAATGTGCACTAGGTGAGGTGCTGCCTACACAGACTGCCTGAGATATGACAAATGTGCACTAGGTGAGGTGCTGCCTACACAGACTGCCTGAGATATGACAAATGTGCACTAGGTGAGGTGCTGCCTACACACAGACTGCCTGAGATATGACAATTGTGCACTAGGTGAGGTGCTGCCTACACAGACTGCCTGAGGTATGACAAATGTGCACTAGGTGAGGGAGGTGCTGCCTACACACAGACTGCCTGAGATATGACAAATGTGCACTAGGTGAGGGAGGTGCTGCCTACACACAGACTGCCTAAGATATGACAAATGTGCACTAGGTGAGGGAGGTGCTGCCTACACACAGACTGCCTAAGATATGACAAATGTGCCCTAGGTGAGGGAGGTGCTGCCTACACACAGACTGCCTGAGATATGACAAATGTGCACTAGGTGAGGTGCTGCCTACACACAGACTGCCTGAGATATGATAAATGTGCACTAGGTGAGGTGCTGCCTACACACAGACTGCCTGAGATATGATAAATGTGCACTAGGTGAGGTGCTGCCTACACACAGACTGCCTAAGATATGACAAATGTGCACTAGGTGAGGGAGGTGCTGCCTACACACAGACTGCCTAAGATATGACAAATGTGCCCTAGGTGAGGGAGGTGCTGCCTACACACAGACTGCCTGAGATATGACAAATGTGCACTAGGTGAGGTGCTGCCTACACACAGACTGCCTGAGATATGACAAATGTGCACTAGGTGAGGTGCTGCCTACACACAGACTGCCTGAGATATGACAAATGTGCACTAGGTGAGGTGCTGCCTACACAGAGACTGCCTGAGATATGACAAATGTGCACTAGGTGAGGTGCTGCCTACACACAGACTGCCTGAGACATGACAAATGTGCACTAGGTGAGGTGCTGCCTACACAGACTGCCTGAGACATGACAAATGTGCACTAGGTGAGGTGCTGCCTACACACAGACTGCCTGAGACATGACAAATGTGCACTAGGTGAGGTGCTGCCTACACAGACTGCCTGAGATATGACAAATGTGCACTAGGTGAGGTGCTGCCTACACACAGACTGCCTGAGACATGACAAATGTGCACTAGGTGAGGTGCTGCCTACACAGACTGCCTGAGATATGACAAATGTGCACTAGGTGAGGTGCTGCCTATACACAGACTGCCTGAGACATGACAAATGTGCACTAGGTGAGGTGCTGCCTACACAGAGACTGCCTGAGATATGACAAATGTGCACTAGGTGAGGTGCTGCCTATACAGAGACTGCCTGAGATATGACAAATGTGCACTAGGTGAGGTGCTGCCTACACAGAGACTGCCTGAGATATGACAAATGTGCACTAGGTGAGGTGCTGCCTACACACAGACTGCCTGAGACATGACAAATGTGCACTAGGTGAGGTGCTGCCTACACAGACTGCCTGAGATATGACAAATGTGCACTAGGTGAGGTGCTGCCTACACAGACTGCCTGAGACATGACAAATGTGCACTAGGTGAGGTGCTGCCTATACACAGACTGCCTGAGACATGACAAATGTGCACTAGGTGAGGTGCTGCCTACACACAGACTGCCTGAGACATGACAAATGTGCACTAGGTGAGGTGCTGCCTACACACAGACTGCCTGAGATATGACAAATGTGCACTAGGTGAGGTGCTGCCTACACAGACTGCCTGAGATATGACAAATGTGCACTAGGTGAGGTGCTGCCTATACACAGACTGCCTGAGATATGACAAATGTGCACTAGGTGAGGTGCTGCCTATACACAGACTGCCTGAGACATGACAAATGTGCACTAGGTGAGGTGCTGCCTACACACAGACTGCCTGAGACATGACAAATGTGCACTAGGTGAGGTGCTGCCTGCACAGACTGCCTGAGACATGACAAATGTGCACTAGGTGAGGTGCTGCCTAACACAGACTGCCTGAGATATGACAAATGTGCACTAGGTGAGGTGCTGCCTAACACAGACTGCCTGAGATATGACAAATGTGCACTAGGTGAGGTGCTGCCTACACAGACTGCCTGAGATATGACAAATGTGCACTAGGTGAGGTGCTGCCTGCACAGACTGCCTGAGACATGACAAATGTGCACTAGGTGAGGTGCTGCCTACACAGACTGCCTGAGATATGACAAATGGCAGTCATCTTCTAGGTGGTAGTTGTAAGAAGATACTCTACTGATGACGTTCCCAAACCGTAGTCTAAGTGAAGATAATATAACAACAATCTACCTGTGCTTCCACTCTGGCACGGTCAATCATAGTTCTCGAGTCTGCAATGAGTCCGCTCATTGCACAGCCTGTAACAAACAAACAACAACTACTCTTAAGTCAAGTTTTATAACGGAAGTTTGTAGTTTTAAACTGCACTCATCAGACTGGTAATAACTATGTTTATGTTCAACTAGAATAAAAAAGGCTTGAATAGAACTTCAATGAATAGAAACTACATAAAAGTACTGAGCAAATAAGACTTGTTAACTCTTTACCACACAGACCGTCCAAAACTGCCTGCCCAGTAAACTCAGTTCGTGGGCCTTTCATTTACCGCAATCTGATCCTTCTTTTACATTAACCAGCCAGCTCAAACTGCTGATCTAAGCTCTATGTAGGTCACGGAAACATGTGCTGTCGCCACCTTGTGAAAAAATTCATTTGCTACAAATTAAGTGAGTTTATTTGGAAGGATGTTGAGGTGCGTTCGTCTAGTTGATCTCCGACATCGTGCGGCACTTGGCAGATTTTACTGTGATCATTTCTCAATGACTTCAAGTCGGATATCAATGTTTGCAACGTGGATCTTGTCGACAGCGATCATGGAGACCTTATTATCGTCCATCTACGTTGACTGTGGACTTTTCGTTGTTGACATACAAAGAAGATAGGATAAAACTATCATACATGGCTACATTAGTCTCACGGGATCACTGTTGTGTGTTCTGGGATTTTTTAATATATAGCATGATGAAGTTGCTTATTTATTTTGTCATCATAATTATTGAAGTTTGCTTCAAGATCTGAAACGTCATTGACTGCAACACAGAAATTTTAATAACATATTTTATTCACACAATCATTCCATGTACAGTGCAATTAATTACATATATATGCATCGGTTGTCGAGTTATTGAAATTTTAATGGAAGCAACATGCAACGTAATTCACAGCTGGCTGCCATGTTAAAATTGTCTGCCCACAGCAGGGTGTAAAATAAGAAGGCTGTCTACCCAGTAGAGTTAAAATTGTCTGCCCACAGCAGGGTGTAAAATAAGAAGCTGTCTACCCAGTAAAGAGTTAAAATTGTCTGCCCACAGCAGGGTGTAAAATAAGAAGCTGTCCACCCAGTAAAGTTAAAGAATGAAGACAGGCAGGCATTATTTGATGGTATCGTGGATAAATGGAAACAGAAAATGCATCACCTCAAGAAAACTTACAGAAAGACAGTAAAAATAACCAAATCAAGAAGGAAATCATAGCCACACAGGTACACAACTCCACCTAGATGTGAAAACTGAATATGACATGTAATGAATACAACATAAAAGAACACCTGAAATGATGTGCTTACCAATGTGAGTGTCGACTTCCATGATCTTCTCAATGCTGGAGGGTTCAATGAGTGGGGAAGTAACCCTCTTCTCGACAGCTAGTACCACCCCCTCATTCGTCTGTATGCCTATCGCTGTCGAGCCCAGCTACGACAAACAGCCACAAGTATGTCACATATCTTAACTACAGGTGTACATCATTTCACAAGACAACTTGCGTTACATAATGTATTACAAAGATCATATTAACTCAACTTATGGACTTATTTCTCAATCCGCTTCAGAGTAATGCAATACAAAAATGTACTTATATAAAAATATATAGCACCCACAACAACATTTTAAGCTTGTTTTTTTAGCTATAAATTTGTAGAAAATGTGTCCAAAAATAGCAACAACACTTGGTCTAGCTCTACTTAAAACTACAAATGCACTATTTCATATACCCATTCTAATGCACCACTGAACAAGCTGGTTATTTTATAATTATACTGGCGTCTAGGCTAGCGCTGGGCTTAAAATGTGTTTAGCCGATTTGGCTAAACGTTAAAAAAATATTTAGACAAATGAAATTTTCTTTAGCCTATTTTTGTCAAAACACAATGTAAAATATTATATAGAATGCTATACATTGTTTTCATAAAAAACATGTAATTTTTATTACCTAAACATTGATAACATGATTAGCATAAAAACATACACCCAATATATTTTAAAAGAGTATTATTTAACCATAAAAAAGAAAGCTTAATTTTTTTTATTTTGCAAGTACCAACAATAAATTAATTAATCTTTAAAGTTGAAAGACAACATTTTATAACAAGACCATATAATTTAGAAGTGCATTGATAAAATTATTACCTATCTTAAAACATAATTTGACTGGTCAGTAACTGATTAGTTAAATAGAATAATTCTCCAGATTATTTAACTGTAATAATCTACAGATTGACTGTAATTCTGGTTTGGGCGACAGAGGCTATAAATGATATAAAACATGTAATGTGTTCTGGTGATGAGACTTATCAAATGTACATGAATTAGATCAAATCTATCTTGACAAAAAGTTGACATTTGATTAAATATTTACCAGATGGCACATCGATTATTTAATGGTCATGCCATGTGACTGCGCCAACACCGAGTGATAATAGGAAACCTACCAGGTACTGTGAAGGTACAGCGTTGGGTACTCAACTCAAACTTGTAACTAGTGTCATCCAGCAGGTCCCCATTGTCCAGGCAACACAATTCTTAATTAAAACCTGCTATTGTCTATGAGCATGGCTGAATGGAGGAGTTAGCGACATATTGTTTACCCTGCTTGGCAATTCGAGCTGTCTGGTTATTTGAGTCAGTGTGATATGCGATTGTTTCAGCAACTTCAATAGAATCGAGCAGTGAATAATGCAGACATATACTGCCGATAACGTCAATAATAATGACCAAAATAATGTTTCGCCAGTTTGGTGAAGTTTTATTTTATTTTTGCCAAATAGCAAACCGCTTCGCCTATGGCACAATTGACGTCCGATAGCACTAGCCTAGGGCATTCCTGAACTTGATTGGTTTGTCCTGACGCTGGAGTGTGGATTAGATGGATGTCTGCACAGTGGTCATGGGTGGCATAATAATAATAAGTCAACTTGTAGAGTGCAGAAAATAGTAAATGAATTACTAAAACCTTAGCGTGGCGAGGTATATTACAAATTTTATTTTCAGCTCACTTCTATACAATGCATAGGAGATCTGCCAGAGATGGTGTCTGTGTCTACTGCCTAAAAACCATACCTGGCTTGAGAGGATGGATGTACTCATACTTCACGCTGTCTATGCATAACCATTACCTTAATCGCTTCGATGGCATATTCAACTTGGAATAGACGGCCCTCTGGCGAGAATGTGTTGACGCCGCGATCATACTCGGACCTTGTTAGAAACATTTCTGTTTAGGTGGCTAAAACAAGCAAGAACAAAATATCATACATGATTTGTAACAATTTCTCACAGCTTCAGTAAACATGTATATATAAAATATTATCTTTAACTTTTAACTAGTTGTTCTGATGTACCTAACAGTTGGCCATAGGACAAAAAATCAAGCACACTGTTGAAGTATTACCTTCATACACATATTTTTATTGACGTATAACCAATCCAGTACTAGATTAACAAGAGATAACATTCATGATGTGATTTATAATTATTATCATCAAGTGTAATTCTACTCGAACCTGTGTAAGATTGAAACTTTCAATTTTAAAAAGAACATTGATATAATTACCATAGCATAATCAAGATATTGTACTTTAATGGAAATCTACCAGCTACCCGGCTAAATTTCATCTCTGTATCTGTATCTTAACTGGCAAAATGTCCTAGGGACACATCACGCCAGTGCGCATGGTGGGTCATCTGACTTAATTGTTAACATGTTGGATTAAACTATTCTGAAATGATTTTAGTGATTTACTTGAGACAGTGTTTGAGGGGAGAGAATTCCATTCCTTAATTGTTGTTGGGAAGAAGCTGCTTCCAAATATGTTTGCAGAGTATCTAATTTGCAAGAACTGACTGTCATGTTTACGTGAGGTTCTAGTGTTGTGTTGGATATAGTGATCTAGCGGGATATCTATAAGGTTATGTTCCATTTTGTATATTATGCTAAGTCTTTTAATTTTTCTTCTTGTTTGGAGGGTGTCCCACTGGAGGTCTTTAAAAAGTTGGGTTACTGTTCCTGGTTCTCTAGAATAGTTATGTGTACAAAATCTGGCAGCTTGTCTTTGGATTCTTTCTAAGGTTTTAATATGTTTTAGGCAGTGTGGATCCCATGATGCTGATGCATATTCAAGTATTGGTCGGACAAGGGTTGTGTAGGCTATTGACTTAATGTGGGTTGGGCATTGATTTAGATTTCTCCTAATGACTCCTAGAGTCTGTTGTGCTTTCCTAGCGACTGAGTTGCATTGTGCTGTCCAATTTAATGTATTTGATATTTGTACACCAAGATAACAATGTGATTGAACAGATTTAAGTTGTTGGCCACAGAAGGTGTAAATATTTGGTGTCGGTTTTCTTGAGGCTAATGTCATTGTGAAGCATTTGGTGGGATTGAATTTCATAAGCCAGGTGTTTTGCCATTCCTCAAGTTTGATTAGATCATTTTGGAGGAGAGAAATGTCATTGTCTGATTTAATTGGTTGATATAGTAGGCAGTCATCTGCAAAAAGGCGAACGTTTGAAGTGAGATTGTTGGGTAGATCATTTATGTAAAGTAAGAAAAGTAAGGGCCCCAGTACGGTTCCCTGTGGTACCCCTGAGGTGACTTTAATTGGTTTGGATGCTGATCCATTTATTACAACCTGTTGAGTTCTTTCTGCAAGGAAGCTTTCTATCCATGACGATATTGGGCCTGTGATCCCATAGTATTTTAGTTTGTGGATTAGTCTTTTATGTGGAACTTTGTCGAATGCTTTAGTGAAGTCTAGAATGGCCATGTCTACAGATTTCTTTTCATCTAGATATTTGCTTATGTCATGGACAGTTTGAATTAATTGAGTTTCTGTTGATCTTTTTGCACGAAAACCATGTTGGTGGTCAGTTAGGATGTGATGTTGTTCAAGGTGTTTCATGATGTGCCTATGAATTATGTGTTCAAGAAGTTTAGAAATCACAGGTGTTAAGGATATTGGTCTGTAGTTTGAAGTTTCTGCCCTGTTTCCTTTCTTGAAAATTGCTGTTATGTTTGCTTCGTTCCGGGCTTTGGGGACTTGACCAGAGTCAACTGATGATTGGAAGATATCATGTATTATTGGTGT
The DNA here is from genome assembly GCA_025642075.2 of Ridgeia piscesae. Lineage (NCBI taxonomy): Eukaryota > Metazoa > Annelida > Polychaeta > Sabellida > Siboglinidae > Ridgeia > Ridgeia piscesae. Next base: position 213,540 of record JAODUO010000095.1, on the reverse strand, counting down.
TAGGTGGTAGGCATATCTGTTTAGAAACCATGGTGGAATGCCATCTGGTCCTTGCGATTTAGAGGTTTTAAATTTTTTGATAGTTGGTCATGTACCCCTTTAAGTGAAATTGTTAATTGGGTATTTTTCCATGTGGGCTGTCATTCAGATTTGGCAGCTTGGAATTTCCTTCATATGTGAAGACACTTTTGAACTGATTGCCTAAGGTTTTGTTTTTTGCTTGTCATCGTAATTATGTTTCCGCAATGTTGAGGTCCCCAACCCCCGGGTTATCTTGTCTAAGTTTGGAAATGAAACCCCAGAATGCTTTGGGTTTGTCTGTTATTGCAGTTGTTGGGAATTGATTTATATAGGACAGTCTAGCAGAAAAAGGTGTTTGTGCATGTCTTTCCTGATGTTACAAAACTCTTGCCAGTCTTCTGGATTTCTAATATTTTTGCTTTCTTATATAATCGTTTCTTTCTTTTGCACATTTTTTTCAAGTCTTTATTGAACCAGGGAAGGTTGTATCTGGAAGTTGTAAGACGGACTGGTACATAGTGTTTCATAATGTTGATGATTTTTGTTGAAACAAGGTTCCATTTGTCATTGACTGTCATGTTTTGGTTTAAAGAGAAGTATTCATGTGTGAAGTCATCGAGAGATTTCTGGATTTAAGGTGGCAGCTTTATTTCTGATGAAAATTTTTCGTTTGGGGCGATGTTTGCGTTTGGGTGAGATATTTACATCAATGATAATTGTGTTGTGGTCTGCTATGCCGTCTACTACATTTAGTTTCTTTATTAACCCAGGTTTATTTGTGAAGACAAGATCTAGGATATTGTTGGATTTCCTTGTTTACGTGTGGGTTCATTGACATGTTGGATTAGTCCATGTTCCTCTACAAGGGAGATTATTTGTTGGCAGCAACTGTACTATATCCACTGTTAGGTGTGACATGGTGATTTTCCCATTTATGTTAGGAAGATTGAAATCGCCGGTAATTATGACATTATGTGTGTTTATTTTGTTTCCAATTTAGATAAAGATCTAGTTCTTCAATTTGAGTTCCTTGAGAGTAATGTGGGGCACGATAGAAGGTGCATATGATTATGGGTTTCATTCCTTTTATTTCAGTTTCTGTCCAAATGCTCTCACTGTTAGGTTTGTTTGTTAGATGAGTTGTGATGAGATCAGCTTTGGATATTTGGAAAACCCCCCCCCGTGGTGCTTGTTTCCCTGTCTTTTTAAAAACATTAAAGTGTTCTGGGAAAATTTCTCCGTTTTTAACTGAGGGGTCTAACCATGACTCTGTTGCACTGATTATGTTGGGGTTTTGTAGGTTTTTTAGTACTTCGATGTCTGCTGCTTTATTCTTAATGCTTTGGCAGTTTATGAGGATGCACCGGAAGTTTGGTCTGTTCTTTTGTTTATAGGTTTTCTTGTTATTGGTTGTGTTGTTACTAATTGTAGTTGTTTCGTTTGAGTTATGATTGTTGTCATTCAGGGGGTCAAAAGGGTTTTCCGTCTGGATTTCACTATCTTCAAGAAGAATTTGTGAAGTTGAAGTTATTGCAGTCAGGGCAAGCCCAAGAACATGACGAGTGTATTAATTGTTTGTATCATTGTCATCTATGGCACAGCATTGTGTGTGTATCCATTTTTGGCAGTGGTCACACTGGATTGCTTTGTGGTTATTAAGGACCCCGGGGAAATGCCACAGGGTGCAAACAATCTGAACAATGCCATTTTCAAGGTTTCGGTAAGTGCTATTAAATTCATGCCTGGATATTCCAGCGCATTTTATGTGAACTGTTTTGTTGCAGTCGTTACAAGTTAGGGGGAGTGAATTGGACTTTAGTGATTTCTTAAAGAATTACATTTAGGGGGCCTGGGTTTAGCGGGGAGAGTATTATGCATAAAAAAACAGTGAATTTTGTTGCTGTCTTGTTTGACTTGGGTTTATATTGGTGGGGTGATCAGTAGACCAGTGGAACTATTGGATTTGAGACATTTGAGTTGTGCGATAGTTTTCCAGATAGGGCTGTACAGGTAATATGTTGTGATAGAATTTGTGTCTTTTCTGGCTTTATTGTTCACATAGACTGTTTCTGTTGTGTTGTTATGAAAGCTCTTCATTTCATGATTTAGTCTAGAGATGATATGCAGACACGCAAACATGAACAGTGAATATTTGAAAATACATCTTGAATGGGAGCTAGCCATAACACCAGCGTGATTGATAGTGATTAAGAGTTAATAAAAATTACTAATAAATAAAATGCATACACTTAGTTTAAAAATAAATAAATACACACACACTTACGTGTAAATAGACTAAAAATAAGATATATGCACACTATAATAAACAAAATTTAAAGTCGTTTGTTGATAAAATAAAACAGACGAAAAGACCTGTTGTAGGTCGTTTTTATTATTCGTGATTTGTATTTGTTATTTTATTTTACTGACAGTATGCAGTATTTGGGAGATATCAGCAGACTATGTGTTGACTTAAATGTATAAATACTATTTTGTTTATACACGGTACACTTAGTTTAAAAATACACACACACTTTAATAAAGTCGTCTGTTGATAAAACAGGCGAAAAGGCCTGTTAGTTGATTTTATCTGATGCTTGACCGAGTTGGTTTGTGATTGATTTTACTTTGCGCGGTTATATGACCAGGTTATATTCTTTATCGGTTACATATATTGTTTAGCACCAATATTGGTACATAATCTTGGTTAGTGATTAATTTTGGTTGTAGGTAAATGTCTAGCTAGTGATGTGTTGTGTACTTAGCTGTTTAGTAGTTTGGGTTCAGTTTCTTTGGTGATCGTTGACGTTGTTTATGCGTATCCAAGATGGCGAATTAGCGGGAAATCAGCAGAATGTTTCAAAGTTCGTTTTTGGCGATTATTGCAGTTTTGTCACGTATCTGATAGGCAATCTCGGTTTAGTACAATATTCCCAATTACTGGTGAATGTCCTAGGTTACGGTCTTATCTATAAATATGCGTTTTAGGTGAAATTCTGAGCAGCCGTTGTCAAGTTAGTTTATGATCTCACGCATGCGCACCTCAACCAACCTTTTCGTCCATTTATCTCCGTTATTATCTAGTAGAGGAAAGTTAGCTGTAGTCGTAGAGGCTAGACTACGAATTCGTGCCTACAAGATTTAATTTTACCATTATTATTCAAAAATGCGAAGTCATAACATAATTTAGCACCGGTATACTAATTTAGGTAAATATAATGCAGGTCAAAGCGTAATGTTAGTGATAAATAAATAATTATACGGATTCGGTTAAATGAATGTTTGAGCATGGGACGTGGGCGATAATATGTCATTACGCCAAACATGACAGTGCAACTTTATGCTGTTACATAGTCGTATTCGTTTTACTGCATTTCGTCCATTTATCTCCGTTATTACATCAATAGCAATAGCCGTCGTGCATATTTACTATAAGACAAGAAAACAATTAATTGTGGTACCTGAGTTTAGATGGTTAAACTTACTCACACAGACAGTTGCACAGGAAGCACAGTAAAA
>JAODUO010000095.1:110000-205000 GCA_025642075.2 Ridgeia piscesae | reverse complement strand
GAGCTAACTCACGCACAGCCAAAGTTATTAGACACTGAACATGCCCGGGGTAGAAAGATTCAAACTGAGAAAATTGCATTTGAAATTCTCGGTCACGCAAGTACATGATCGAAAGCATTGTCATTCCAAATTCAGCTGTTTTTGCTTTTATTTCACCTTTTGATGTATTCTAAACACCCTCCCAAGTCATGCTCATTGTCGAAGATATGTCTTGCAATTTGTTTATTGTGATTATCGCAACATAATAATAATAATCTGAGTATTTAGCGATGTTTCGTAGTGGCAACTCAATCAATTCCATGTTGCTTACGGCTAGCAAGTGCGCACTGCGCATGTGCTCGCAGCTTTAAATGGCAAAAAAGGCAACGGTTTGGTGTTATGCACCTAAAAGAGTTTACACAAGCTAACCATTTGCATCTACAATCAAATTTTTCGCATTAGTAGTTTCCTCAGAAACTGGTGTTAAAGTGGGTAAATCTAGCTAAATCACCGACACCATGAACAGGCCCATCTTGGTCCATGCAACCAGTCAAAACCCAGCTTCTATCTGCACTTTGGAAAAGTATTAGGTTATAAAGTCGTTTGCTGGTTCAGCTGTCATAACAGAGAGGCAAGCGGTTTGCTAAAAGTGCCTTTTGTCGGTTTACAACGAAATCGCGACAGCAATATGCCACACTGTTCCTCATACGCTTATAGCAACAGTACAGTGAAAGACAGTATCAGTAAACTGTCTTTTTGTTACCCTTTGAATTGACCAGAACTGAAACAGTAGTCCAGTTGATTCGTTGGGACAGTCACAGACACAGTGCGGATGCCAGACGACCGGGTTGGATTGACCCAATCATGGAAACGACCTCCACCACCCGCCAAACTTCTCATCACCTATCTTACATACATATACATACACTATAAAATTAAATCACTTGCATTCCTCAAACGAAGAAAATTTGCATTTAAAAATAATAATATAAATATGTTATTGTTTTGGTTATTATTGCTAAAAACATCGCTTATGTAATATAAGCTTGCATGCTTGCAGTACACGCGGGATGTTTATAGAAATATTGATAAAATAAATAATGTGACATGATTGAACAACACGTCATTTCCATACCTCTTTTATGACTAATAGGCAATTTTATATAATTATGCAGACACATGTATTTTTAATATTTATTTTAAAATATTACCTGTGGGTAGCAGTCTTCTTATTGCTTATACTTTAATAACAGTATGTTGTGAAGCGCTACAAACAATTATGGATTTGGCGCTATATAAAATAAAGTATTAAAATTAGATATTTTTATATGAAATTGTTACTTTTTATCAACTCTATTAGACCCATATCACCAAAGCGCTGCCTTTGTTTGCCGTTTAACATTTTCTGCAGAACACAATGATGCTGCTAATGTAGATGTGTTTACACTATGTTTTGCAATGCTATTTCACTGTGTGGAACACACAACATATGAATATATGTGACATTGCAGGCCGCGTTGACATGGAACCTGGATGTATTGAAGGAGCCACGAGGATTCATCAAACTTCTTCAGTTTGTGAGTAATTACATTGCATGGTCAGTGTGTCGTCAGCCTCACTCATGTTATCATCACCTTGCATTCCTTAGCATTGGCATTCAGTTGTTTTATACCATATGTAATTATGCATTTGACCTTATTGGTGGATTCTGTATATATATATATCATAGTTTGCTTGCGGTGCAAAGTCAAAATAAAAACTATGCACATGACCTCTGTAATGCCAGAAATATTGATAATGGCAAGTGTGCATGCGTGCGTTGCGTGTGTGCATTTGAAAGCTGCATTGTATTGCTATGGCAGTTAGATTAAGCACTCCCACATGCAGTTGTTACTTACAAAATACATTGCCTTGTGCTTTTGTCATAAAGGTAAAGCTGTTGGTCCAGAATTTAAGAAAATGGTCGGAATGGTTCTTGTGCAGTACTTGATGGACTGACAGACATATGGCTGGGCAGCATGTCACACAGTGCATAGATCCATTGATGTGCTTGAGCATGTTAAAGGAATATAGTATCCCGTCATCATGAGTGACTTCACAGAAAGTTCATACAGACTCTGTTGCAGTTGTCCAATTTGTTCTTTCAGCTGCTTATCATATTCGGGGGAGGGGGGGTAATTAATTTGTTTTTCTTTAAAGCACTTTCATTTGCATTTAAATTTTTCTAAAACATTTATATTTGAATAGTTTAAAACTTTTGCATTGTAATCAATTCAAAAACATTTGCATTTGAATCGGTTCAAAAACATTTGCATTTGAATAATTAAATCTACCTGTTTATCAACACACTTGCATTAGCATTTGAATCAAACACTTGCATCCACATGCAGTCACTTACATTTGAACCCGTACCTGCTTCAGGCTGACTCTGATGCACTTGTGTTCATTTTAGCTGCTTGCCATATTCGCCTTTGCCACGACTACATCTGTGTCGACGTCCAGCAGTTTCTCATTCAAGTGCAACAGCACTGCTGATAACCGCGTCATACCCATCAGCTACCCATTCAAGTGAGTGCTTCCTGCCACACTCAGTGCCACACAAATCTAACTATATTTGAGTGTGTGTTTGTGTGTTGAAATTTATAAATAAATATAAGTGTGCGTTAATGCCAGATCCCAAAAAATTCAAATGACATAAGCCAGCATTTGTGATTTGATTTTGTTGCACACTCGGCAACAAATCTGTGTTGTGTAAATGCCAGACATCCGTCATTAAATGTCATCGGCACAGACGACGTCACTGCTCCAGACTTTATATTGTCGTTATTTTATACGATCCACCCAGTATTTCTAAAACACATTTCAAAACTGTTGAAGACTTCTCATGCTGGCCCAACTACAAGCTTCAGTCACTCTGCGTGGTGGCTGCTGCTGATGATGCCTGCATAGAGATATTTAATAAGCATATATTTTCAAACAAGCTTTCATGGAACTCCTCTAGTTCCAACAGCATGGATGGAGAAGTTGGTGGAAGATCTTCCTCAATGTTTGCAATAAATAGGTTTGAAGTCTGTTTGTATAAAGATGCATGGCTGTTTGTTCCTCTGTGAATGTAGGAACATAACTGTTGTGTTAATTTTACCTGGTTATATAAAATTACTATTTTCTCCTGCCATTTCACGAACCCCTTTGCAATTCTCTGCACCCCCCTAAATGGCACTGTTGATGTTAAATGTAGGCTCTTTTCAAGTGTGTGTCTCACCAAGACGTAGTTTTGTTATGTGAACTGTTTGATCTATATCAAATAATTGCTCCGTTCTTAATCGCATGCATGACATTGCTTGTATAAGCATGTTGGCTGTATCACAAGAAGGACACAGATCAACTAGAAAGAATACAAAGAAGACTGACTGATACAATTATGCTTTTAGTGCGACTTTGTTTCGACCTATGTCAGGGCTTTATGCGGGACCAAATTATTGCCAGTCACACATGTTTTGGTGGACACATGGATGTTAAAGAAATTTACAAACTTTAAATGTGTTTGATGACCTAAAATGGACTACAAACACACATGTGACACCATTTACACACACTTTTGAGGCATAACTGACAATATGTATGGTTTTGGAAGACTTTTTATTTTTGATCCTTCATTTTTTTACCCATCCAAATGACGGGTGGACGTGAACATGAGTACAGTGTTTGAAAAAATTTATATGACCATGGAAATATTTATTTCAGATAGAAATTGTATGTAAAAAGAACACTTATGTTGTTAAACAGCGTAGTTAATCAAGTATTTTACTAAAGATATAGAATTCAGATAAGAATATGTTTTATGGATAAATGTGGTTTGGTAAGACCAAAACTAAACCAGATGTAGTTATTAATTAACCCATCTTTGATACGGGAAATGCTGAAACTGGATATTTTTAATTGTCCATGTAAAATTATAATATTTCACACACACTGTATATAATTATATTGGTCATTCTGTGTCCATCAGTTTTCTCAATATCTCAGAATTTATTAAATTTTTGCCATTATAATTATATTAAATGGTTTTGGTGAGCATAAGTGAAGCGTTCCTGCGAAAAAGCTAGCCATTTAAATGTAAGTTGTGTCTGTAATATCAGTTGAAAAGAGGGTATAAAACAATGGTATGGATTGGATGAGAAAGTCCTCTGTTTTACCATTCATTCAGTCTCCCCACCCCCCTTCCCTTTGCACCTATAATCAATGAGAAATGCAATGGGATAACTCGGTTAAAAGTAAACAATTTATCCAAATCTGCTGTACTACAGATCTGTGTTAGATTTGAATTGGGGGTACTTTACATAAACTGGCATCAATAAAATTCAATCAGTCAGTCATGTCTCTCAATCAGACACGACTGACCTTTGGTTGTTTTCGTGCTCTTTATTCAGCTTACTGACAGACTCCAGTGCTATTGTTGCCGCGTCAGTCGGCCTAGGACAACAGCTAAGCCAGCAAGAGCTCTCTTGTCACATGCTATATTTAGAGCACAAAGACAATTGTAATAATCCAGTTTTGCAGTAGATCATTGGGTGTTAGCTAGCAAGCAGGCAATAAAAATGGTGGCCGATATGTCCTATCACTAATGAATTATGTCACCTGCTGTGCAGTTTGGGATCCAATATACACAGTAATTAATTAGATGAACAAGACCAGCAGAGCAGTATAGTATAGAATGAAAGTCAATGATTGCTTTATTTATATTGCTATGAAGTGGATAAATACTGTGTGAACTTTTTTGTTTTATTGGTAATCTGAATTAAATGTACTGTAAAAATGTGTCCTGACATAACAAATTATTAACCATCTCTGCTGAGGGGCCGTTTGATCACAGTTTACTGAAATTTGTTGCAACAACTGCAACTGGCGGTGAGCCGGTGACTCATTGAAGTAACGTCTGCTGGCAGTTGATATGATGTGTGTCTGCTCTTTGATGTTTCAGCCGTAACTTAAATTGCAATCTCACAGTGTAATATTTGTTGGTATCACTGTAACGATAATAATCTTACGTACAAACTTGTTGAAGATGTCAACATGACTTCCCTCTGGGCGCAAGGTCCAGTGTACTTATGACATCACTCTATGTCCGTCGTTAGCTCTCAGTTCTCAGAAACCATTGAAGATCTGTTTTTCAATATTTAGAGATTTCTTAGGGTACTGTCACTATGCACAATAAATTTAAATTTGATTGACTCATTTAAAGCCTCCTAAGGTTCTCTATGGACTAAAACTAGTGCGTTTTCAGTTTTCCTTCCTATTTTTTAAACTGTTCTGTAGTTTTTTCTGTATTTTTTCTCCTAATGTCACACAGACATATCTTACAGTATTTTCATTGTAGACATGACACTTGTAGTTGACTAGTGTTTTGTAATGGCATCTCAGGGCCTCCCAAAAAACAAAATGTTGCCAGTTTCTGCCTGGACTTGTAGCTGCTCCCAGGACATGCCCTCCCACTCTCTGCCTGGAGTTGTAGCTGCTCCCAGGACATGACCTCCCACTCTCTGCCTGGAGTTGTAGCTGCTCCCAGGACATGACCTCCCACTCTCTGCCTGGAGTTGTAGCTGCTCCCAGGACATGACCTCCCACTCTCTGCCTGGACTTGTAGCTGCTCCCAGGACATGACCTCCCACTCTCTGCCTGGAGTTGTAGCTGCTCCCAGGACATGACCTCCCACTCTCTGCCTGGACTTGTAGCTGCTCCCAGGACATGACCTCCCACTCTCTGCCTGGAGTTGTAGCTGCTCCCAGGACATGCCCTCCCACTGTCTGCCTGGACTTGTAGCTGCTCCCAGGACATGACCTCCCACTCTCTGCCTGGAGTTGTAGCTGCTCCCAGGACATGCCCTCCCACTGTCTGCCTGGAGTTGTAGCTGCTCCCAGGACATGCCCTCCCACTGTCTGCCTGGACTTGTAGCTGCTCCCAGGACATGCCCTCCCACTGTCTGCCTGGACTTGTAGCTGCTCCCAGGACATGCCCTCCCACTGTCTGCCTGGACTTGTAGCTGCTCCCAGGACATGCCCTCCCACTGTCTGCCTGGAGTTGTAGCTGCTCCCAGGACATGACCTCCCACTCTCTGCCTGGACTTGTAGCTGCTCCCAGGACATGACCTCCCACTCTCTGCCTGGAGTTGTAGCTGCTCCCAGGACATGCCCTCCCACTGTCTGCCTGGACTTGTAGCTGCTCCCAAAGGACATGCCCTCCCACTGTCTGCCTGGACTTGTAGCTGCTCCCAGGACATGCCCTCCCACTGTCTGCCTGGACTTGTAGCTGCTCCCAGGACATGCCCTCCCACTGTCTGCCTGGACTTGTAGCTGCTCCCAGGACATGCCCTCCCACTGTCTGCCTGGACTTGTAGCTGCTCCCAGGACATGACCTCCCACTGTCTGCCTGGACTTGTAGCTGCTCCCAGGACATGCCCTCCCACTGTCTGCCTGGACTTGTAGCTGCTCCCAGGACATGCCCTCCCACTGTCTGCCTGGACTTGTAGCTGCTCCCAGGACATGACCTCCCACTGTCTGCCTGGACTTGTAGCTGCTCCCAGGACATGACCTCCCACTGTCTGCCTGGACTTGTAGCTGCTCCCAGGACATGCCCTCCCACTGTCTGCCTGGACTTGTAGCTGCTCCCAGGACATGACCTCCCACTGTCTGCCTGGACTTGTAGCTGCTCCCAGGACATGCCCTCCCACTGTCTGCCTGGACTTGTAGCTGCTCCCAGGACATGCCCTCCCACTGTCTGCCTGGACTTGTAGCTGCTCCCAGGACATGCCCTCCCACTGTCTGCCTGGACTTGTAGCTGCTCCCAGGACATGCCCTCCCACTGTCTGCCTGGACTTGTAGCTGCTCCCAGGACATGCCCTCCCACTGTCTGCCTGGACTTGTAGCTGCTCCCAGGACATGCCCTCCCACTGTCTGCCTGGACTTGTAGCTGCTCCCAGGACATGCCCTCCCACTGTCTGCCTGGACTTGTAGCTGCTCCCAGGACATGCCCTCCCACTGTCTGCCTGGACTTGTAGCTGCTCCCAGGACATGCCCTTGCTCCCAGGACATGCCCTCCCACTGTCTGCCTGGACTTGTAGCTGCTCCCAGGACATGCCCTCCCACTGTCTGCCTGGACTTGTAGCTGCTCCCAGGACATGCCCTCCCACTGTCTGCCTGGACTTGTAGCTGCTCCCAGGACATGCCCTCCCACTGTCTGCCTGGACTTGTAGCTGCTCCCAGGACATGCCCTCCCACTGTCTGCCTGGACTTGTAGCTGCTCCCAGGACATGCCCTCCCACTGTCTGCCTGGACTTGTAGCTGCTCCCAGGACATGCCCTCCCACTGTCTGCCTGGACTTGTAGCTGCTCCCAGGACATGCCCTCCCACTGTTGTCTGTGTTCACCCACTAGAGACCAACCTTCACCACAACACTCGTGTAGCTGGACATTCCCTGCCTTCTTTTGTTGCATGGGGAACTTCAACTAATTGCTCGCTGCCAGCAGTGGCATGGGCTGTGTCAGTTACCCAGTAGATCCCTGTTAAACTGGGCATTAGCTAATTTTCTACAAATGCAAGTTACTCTTATTTTGATGTTTGTTTATTTTAATTTTTTATTATATGACTGGTGTCTACTGGTTAAAGATATGTTGTCAGTTGTCACATGTAAGTATGAAACAGAACATTAATATTCTGGACAGGTATAGAGTGAACATGCATAACTACTGATACTATCTGCTGCATTAACGCACTTTGAATGTGTTTCTTGTCATCTCATATCAATAACCAGAGAAAATGTCAATTACCGTGGTAGGTGATTATGGGGAAGAGAGAAGGCGGTGACTAGGATTTACGAAAACACATTTTCATTCATAATTACCAATTCAGAATTCATGATTATAATTACCAATTCAGATTTCAGGATTATAATTACCAATTCAGATTTCAGGATTATAATTACCAATTCAGATTTCAGAATTCAGGGCGCCTTGGCCCATTTATAGTCCGTTGGGCCAAAGGCCCAACAGACTTATGGCATCATTCTGTGTCTGCCATTAGCCCTCAGATCTCGAAAACCTTTGATGACCAATTTTTTTAAAACAAATTTGGCATAGACATTTCTTAGGGTACTGTACTGTGCACAAATGTAAATTTTATTGACACAGTTTTAAGCCTAGGGTCATCCAGGGCCTGAAAACTGGTATGTTTTGTAATTTTCCTATTTGATTAAAAAAAATCTGTTGCTGTTCCTCTAATATTACATAGACATATTGCATTGCACATCTGAGGGTATATTCAGTGTACACACAACATTTGTAGTTCACTAGTCTTTTGTAACAGCATCTCAGGGCTCCCCATAGAGAATAGACAATTTAATTTCACATAACCTTTAATGGGTTCTTTTTATCAAAGGTTAATATTTTTTCTAAATTTATTATTTTTTATTAATTTACAATTGATTAATTTTAGGTAATTGTGTTTTGTAGTAGTTCTATCATGGTTTTACCTAGATTTATACTGCATTTAGATTTTGCACATATGCTATTTTTAACGTTTTGCATGTGCTTTTTACGTTGCATATTTTATTGGAAATGGTGCTTGATGCAAAGAATTATTATCATTACTGTTTAATATTGTTTTTGTTACAAGTACATAGGTTACGTTTGGCAAAGAGAAAGAGATCGCCCGATACATGTAATGCTGTCTTTGTTTGTGATACGAATTTTGTCACATGACAGGCTGAGCAATGTTGAAATCAAACTTCCATTGTGTGGAGACGAGAAAAAAGAACCTGCCCATCCGTGCTGTGACTACAATAGTTCAGCTGAGTTCTACGTCTTTGTTGGGGTCATCGTCTTCCTGTACTGCATTGCAGCGATCATACTGTACGTCTGCTTCGATGACAAATATTACAGGCGAATCCCCGGTGTCCGTACTGCGGTCAGTATTCACCACTTACATGTCCATGTCTTTTCTGTAAATTCTGTGTACATCTGCATTTTTACAGCTTGTCTCAATGTGTCGGCTGTCAGAAAATATGAGACTTCATTAGAATCCCTCGCTTTTAAAATAGATTCCGAGCTTATCACAGGTGAGATATTATTGTTTGTAGTTGGATTTTAGGTGCACACTGCATAGGCACAAGCAGTTGCCATTTGCTTCCCCTTAAGAATATGTTCTTTTTTGTGTTATTTAATGCAGTTGACTCCGTTGATGTTTGGAACCAGCCCTAACCTTTTGGATGACACACATTGCTGTGAACTGACAGACAGAGTCAACAGAGAATTGTTTTCATGTTCCAGGACTTCGTCATCTCCTGCGTGTTTGTTGTGTTGTGGCTGATCGCGTCATCAGCGTGGGCAGACGGACTGCGCCGGATGAAAATCTACAGCGATCCGTCTGAACTATTTGACAGCCGGGTACCAGACTGCAAAGAGCTGAAGTGCGACACCACCCAGGGAAATTTTGCCACGCTCAATGTGTCGATTGTAAGTATCGAAACAATCTGGCAAGACACTTTCTCTCTGTAGTCAACTCTTGAAGTTTCAACGCGTACACACACTTCATTCCATCCGAAATAATCTTCTTTCCACATAGCTTGATATTTAAATCATGTTATGTGTATGTATTTTTTGTATGTATAATATAGTCAAGTTGAAATTTAATAAATGTGTTCATTGCTACAATACAAAACTTCCTGATATATTGAACATACCACCATGTCATGCCATCTATGAACACCCTTCAGTTTGTCCAATGAAAAACATTTGCAGCAACACCACGTCTTTTTAAGTTAATAGATCAAAAGCCAATGGTCTAGCAGACAAAACACAAATAGAAGTGAATAACCCTTGGCTCCGTGGAGGTGATACATTTACAGTGATTTGAATTTTAAATGGTGTTACTTTAAGTTCGAAGGATTGCAGATCAACCTGGCTTTCTCTGTGATTGGTCCAGCACTTTGGAACAGTTTGCCAGAAAACATTCGTCAATCGGTCAATAACTAGATTCAAGTCTGTCCTCAAGATTCACTTGTTTAAACGGGCTTACTTCCACTGAGGAACTGTTGTGTATGACATGAGCATATATCTTATGAATTAATTTATTAACTTAATTAATTAACTTATTTAATATGTTATTTATTATATTATATTTATTTTGTTTAAATTATATAATTATAATGTTTAATTGTTTTACTATACCATAAATGTTTACATATATGTCTTAATATGTTAGAAATATGCATCTTAATTACAAAGCATATTTATTTATCATTTAAAAAAATTTAATGTTAATATAATATCATATATATATAATAATATATATATATATATATATATATATATATATATATATTGTAAGATTCCATATACTTTTACAGTATTTGTATGTGCCTATGAATGGGCTGGGCCCAGAAATACAGCGGTTAATAAATGCTACTTATAATAATACATAATAGTAATCATGGAAAATGTGATGCCCAGTGTGTAAACAGTGTCGGAGGAATTTGTTACAGACATAGTTACACACACTCTTATTGTTTATTTGGAAACATAAAGTGCTGTGTTAAAAACCTGCTCAAAGGCACTAGCAATGTAAAATAACTAAATACATACACACTGTATAAATATAAGCTAAATAATTACCTGGGGGTAAGTTAGATAAATAGGTTAAATAAATATGTAAAAATAAGTTAAATAAAATCATTCAATAAAATAAATAAGTTAAATACAATACTAAATCGACTTCATAAAATTAGACATGCATAAAGGTTAAGATGAACAAACTTTAAAACATATTATTAACAACAGCAGATCATAACTGCGGTGGTCCTTCTTGCAGATGTTTGGCTTCCTCAACCTGATTGTGTGGGGCGGCAACCTGTGGTTCCTCTATAAGGAGACCCACTGGTTCTCTGAGCCAGAGCTTCCCCTGCCTGGAGCCCATCAGAGCCCGTCTACCCCGTCAGCAGACGCCATCTAGACCCAGCCTCTCAGGGAGTTGGCAGTGATGACCACTGATTGCCTGTCTCATCCAACTACATCTCAACACAGCATGTTTGTTATCAAACTTAACACTTCGCTGTGACATCAGCACCCGGATATTTGCTATTAACGTGCCACATTGTGCCCGGCCATTGACAGATCATGTGACCTGTTTTTTTCATGTTTTCTTTCCAACTGCATATTTTTTACTGATTTAGTATCCTACAACACAATCAAAGGTCAAATAATCACTAACACTTAGTCCTGTGACACTTTTGTGGACTTTTGTGTCCGAACTTACAAAGGCTGGTTGTTTTACAGTATCATACTGATTGTATTTTTGTTACTGTACACTTTATTTTCATACCAGTTTAATTGGCAGTATGCACGAAACCTTTTTCGCTAAGGTCATGTGAGATCTTTGTCGTTCACGTGCTGCCATCTGTCAGTAAATAAATGCCGACTATCATAGACTTACGTCAGTGGGAATGGATTCGTTAAACGGAAGGCACGTTTGATGCTAAGCAGCAGGAGTGTTCATAGTCTCTCATTTTTGCTGGATTCCTTTGATGAAGACACATAAAGGATTACTTATGTTTGTGCAGAAGCTAACAGTGGTTGTAACTGGAAGATGGCCATTTTCACTAACAAACACAACGCCGTTGCTATATATGCAAGAACTGTATTTAGATGACTGTGACCCCCCCGCCTAGAAATCAACCAGAAAAGTCTTTTCGTGCTGCACCTAAGCCCAAGTTTGCAATGGGGCGAGTTTCAGGATGGCGGGTCACATGTGGAATGTTGATGTCACGGTTTGGTATTTCAAGTAGCATACGAGGAAACAGAAGTGGTAAACTTCACGTTTTCTTAAAGTTTACTTATTTGTACAGCTGGCAGTTTTTTTCACGTAGATTTCTGTTTGTATGCCTGTCTGTTGCCAGGGGAAATACAACTGATTTCCAGTGACTTTCAGGCAGTGTGTGTGTGCGTGTGTGTACATGCACTCTGTTGTACTATAATTGTGTCAGGATTACTTTGTAGGTAGATATTGTAAAAACTCTAACAAGCATGTTTAGGGACAGTATATATATGTATATATATATATACAAATATATATATAGGTATATTATGGGGTACAATTGATTAAAACTACACATGTTACAGAGAAAACAAATTAATGACAAACACATATGCATGGATAGGGTACAGTTGATTAAACATACATATGGCTAATTAAAAGAAATGACAAAGAAACCCAAGTATGAAAAAAGTGAACCATTACGATCTTGGCTGTACGATGCAATTGTGATACATGTAATGTCAAACAGCATTGATGTGAAATTATAACATTATTTCCACTATGTAAACAAAAATGTTTAATTACATGTTTGTGTACACTTTCACTGTGAAACAGTGGCTTAATGCGATATACAGTAAAGGATGTCAGTGTGATTGTTTTGTTTGTAAGAATTCCATTGATTTTGCAACGAGTGTAGTGCTAACTGCTAACGGTGTACATCTAAGTTGTGTTGCATTTGTAAACTGGATCCAAGAGAAGATTCCATTTGTAGAAATTAGTTGTAGTCTTTATTCTGTTTCCACTGGGTGTCGTGTGAATTTGTATGTATATAGCTGAAGACGATGTAGTTGTTGTTATAACAAATTATTGTACTGCTTGACAGACAGGTGTACCTGGGGAAAACATTCACCAGTACATCTGTGGTGAAATCTAATATACCAGTTGTCTGCCTGTCTGTACACACTATCTGTATGAAGTTCTGTCTTTGCTGTTGATTTTCAGCTACCAGTTTATGTTGGGTCATTTTGGTTAGGTTAACTGGATTCATAGGTTAAGTTTGTGGCCAATAATTTCACCGGCATTGCTTTGCATACTCTACAATTTGGTTGTCGCGTAATTTTATTGTGTGAAACAACTTTGAAAATGAATTATTCTGCATAGAAATAACATTGTACTCAAGTGTGTTGTATAGAAGAATTAAAACGTGTTGTTGAAATAAACTCACAGATATGCATAAATGGAACGATTGAGAAGTTGTTATGGGTCAAATGTTCTTTCAAATTTAAGTTAGGGGGTTTGTAAATTTAAAAAAATCACAGTTGGCAAATTAAAATAATTTGCCCTCAGTTAGCTGCGAAGACATGCTAGATGAATGTACTCTCGAGTGATTCTGTTTGTGCGTTTTGTCCTCACACACTAGAGAATGCTGCCAATTCGAGCAGTCTTGGTACCTGCTGGCAGATCTCTGCAAAACTCTTGAGTATTATGCTCAGGCAGTAATACTGCTTGCCAATGCATTCTGGTGGATCTGGGAGGTAGATATAGCCACCTGAATAACAATGCCATTCAGTAGTTCTGAGAATTGTTGTATGGGTAATCATCACATTGGGATTATTGGAAGTCGTCTTGGGATTGGAATGCGAGTTGTATGTGTTTGAATTGAACCTTTCTCACAGGTGGTAGACCCGAGTCAGAGTGACGAGTTTGATTTATCCAACTTCTGGTGTCATTTGGCTGAGGACAAAATAATCCACTATTGACTAGATGGATATGCAAAGTACTCAATGGACACCTAATGGAACCTCATTATTAAGGTCATACGTACAAGTGTTCGTAATGCCAAGGTGATTATACTAACATGACTAATTTTGTGTACTTAATAGTTACAATTCGGGACTGGCCAGAATTGGAGTGACCATAACATGAGGTCCATCCGTAGTCGGGTGCTTAAACATTGTGCCTCTCGGATGTTCACATTGCTGGAAACATGCAGTTCCATTCGTGTAATATTTATTGCCTGTTGGAAGAAACACTAAATGCTTTTGGGTCCTTTTGTCTGGATCTATGCCAGGGGAAATGAAGGTTCTACCCAGGGGTTAAATATGTACCCTGTTGTATGGACTCTTGCAGGGGGGAATAAAAGCCCCCACCCAGGGATGGAATCCTGTCATAATGGCAGGTTACATGGAGATTTCAATGATTGCATGTTGTTAAATCAATACATAATCACTAGACCAGCAGCAGATTTAACCAAACAAACGTTTAATCATACTCCTCACATGCACGTTTCATCCAACAAAGCAATGCTAGTATAAATTACTATAATCAGTTTATTATTATTCATCTTGTAAATGCAGAGGATGGGCAATCAATGTGGATTCTTCAATAGAATGTCGACTTTGAAGAACTTCATTCACCCTTCATTTTCGGCATGCAGAACAAAATTGTAATATTCGTTGAGCAAAATAATCAAACAAATAAGTTACAAAGCTGGGTTTGTTTGTTTAACTACTTTTTTCAGAAGGAAATAACTAAAAAAAATTTTTTTTAATTTACTGAAAAACTCCAGTCATTTAATTTTGGTAATAATTACAGATCAGCCCAAATTTTAAGTGTGACCAACGTGAAGCTGCTATATAGCTGTACTAGGCTGACATACACAAGATACAGTTGCATCGTAAAGAAACAATTCAGAAAGAAGTCATCATTTGCTTGACACTACAAGGACTGTAAACATTTACGATGTTATATTACTGACAGGACTTCACATCCATCACAAACCCCAAGTTACTACTCAGATGATCAAATCATTTATAACACGTTGCGGATCATGACAACTAGACCGTATGGTAAATGTTGTTGATGAGGAGTTACGAGCAAGCATTGTATTATGCTTTCAGCATGCGAATGCATTTTCTCGCATCAATCTAGTATACTACAAGGTCTGAACCACGACGACCTGTCACGTACAGTATAACATCAGCTACGAAATCCCCGCGCCCTGTATTGTCTAGGGACATTTGAGAAGTCATGACGACAGTCGCTGTTCGTAACAATGCAATCTGCTGTACATTGGTTTTACTGTATGTGTTACATTAAGATGCTAACAATTTCAATCCACCCCTCACCCTATCAACATGTCTTCACACATACAAGTTGCCAGAACTAGTATACAGTACCATATCTACAAACGTTAATACAAAATTGGAATATTCTAACCTAGTGTTTCCACAGCGGAATAGTGGCGCCATCTGCTGGCTACGTTTGGCGTTGCAAGATTAAAACGGGTCCAACTCGGCAGATGTGCACTCGCCAAATATTTACAGCAGCTGTCGCCGTTGTGCCATCGCTCGTCTAGCTAGCAACCGCTTGTACACGCACGCACAAGGCCATGCATGCATTCACACACACGCATACATATCACATATGAGCACATTATCTCCCGAGGTCGGTCGCATAAGTTCGCAAGTCCAAATATGTATAGTATTATGTAGTATGGGCGAGAGACGGATTGGGAAATATACTGCTACACTACTGCCACCTACTGGGTTGGAACAGATGTTAATGCACCCTGGTCCTTCACAACTGCAACGTGATGCGATGCATATGTCCCTGCTACAATTGCAAATCACATTGATTCTGGTCACTGTCAGCTGTGGATTCCATTAAGCACCACCCAGAACCTGAGTTTTGAAATCACGCAGTGTGGAAGTATATTGGTTTGAATAAAACCCCATACATCTGTCGGACTATGTGAACTTTTGTGACCACCTTTAACATCTGAAAATACACAAACGTCAGGACCGACAGCAATGGCACAAGCACACAATTCAGAGTTCAACTTTCAACAGAAAGCATCTCGGCCAACAAAAACTGGACGAGTATAAACAAGTACAACTGCGTAGGTAAACGGGTGACTAGGTTGTTGGCCCCAGAACAGCTGCTGGACAATCACGGGTCTTCATAAACCATTTCCATTAGGTGCAATGAGAACATTTTAATGAACATTTCTTCTCCACAATAAACGCCTGTGCGCTGTGTTAGTAGATAACTCTAGGATGGTGAGGATATCTTTCCATAAAATGCGTATGTAACAACAAACAATGGACAAATATTTCTGATTTTTTTGGGTGTAATTGTCCAAAAGCATGTCTCCTGGGGCAACCCCGAGGAAGAAGTGGGAGTTATCACTCCATCACAAACCATCTCCACAGGAAATAACCACGATAAGGTAGACCTCGGCTGGTTGAAAAATGGGAGAGTTACAAACATTTGACTGTAACAATTAGCTCCTGTCATCCCAAGACCTGCGTGTACAGCTCAGTGCCCAAACAGGCCCAAATCGGCCTACACTGTCTGTTGTTGGAACACCCAAATGTGTCGAGTCGATGCAGCCACAAGCACAAATGCAATGGTGCACAGTCTTGAATAACGAGTCGAACACACGCCTGTGATTGTCCTTGAAATGAGAGCTGGCATCAACACGCATATCGCAATCCAGACTCAATGCACGGTAAACCTGAAAAAGAAGGCACATTGCAACGAAGAAACGACCGCGCCTGACGATCGTCAGGTTTACGGTAAAGCAGCAGTTATGCGGAGGGAACGACAGCGCCCCCTGCAATCAATTCAGCACACTGTTCGTGGTGGGCATCATACAATGTCAAAGTCTTTGACTAGAATAATCCGTCGCTTCTCTGCAATGTCCATCTGATTCTCGAGGTCCTGCAATAAATAAGAGACAGGGTCACAGTTTGCTAACAGTAACCATCTATCAATCACTACAAGTAACAATCTCTAATCACTTTCACTATCGTGCCAAACTATATATGTTTGCATAAATAATGCTGAAGGCAGTACACCTTCAACATGTATTTGTCAGTGTTAAGAACATTATACTAATTAATGAATAACAAAAACTTTCATATAAGAGACTGGCTTCTTTCACTAAATTAGTCAATAATCCACCAACACCGAACATAACAGTAGAAACAACAATATAAAGTGTTTGAAAAAGGGGTATACTGAAGAAATTATCTGATGTAATTTTATCACATTTTGTCATAGTTAATTTAATGTTGTAGCATCAATGCAGTTGTAACTATTTCATTAATATCAGAAATAATTTTAGCTTTACTGCTCAGTAGTACTATATTAATATGTTTAGTAATAATACTGAATAAGTTCATAGCATAATTATTTGAGAGTAGTTCTCTTTGTATGTAAACAACCATATCACAAAATCATACAACAATTTCATATTTGCTAATCATATTGATGAATGGACATTTGACAGTTTTGCTATATTGATAGGTAATTGGTTCCAAATGTTTACACCATAACTTTACAAGAAACATGAAGGCTACAGAGCACTTTCACCCAACCCTTACCCCTCGGTCTGTGATCTCCGCCCTCTCCACCTTCCACGACAAGTTCTCCACTTCCGCCTCCAGCGTGGCCTGTTGGTACTCAAACTGAAAGAAACAGCAAGACCCACCTCAGACACTGAATAAACATCCCCGCCAACAAATCAACCCTCATTCTACAGCTAAAATCCATACATCTCTACCAGACTTCACACATTTAAATGACTACATTACGCAAACTAAAATAAGTTATATATGATATAAAACAAACACAGGTATACTGCCTACCAAACAGCTGCTAGCATTGTGGTAACTGTAGAAGCACACTATAAACATAGTTGTTCATACCAGTTCCTTGCGAGATCCCTTTTCCAAGTAGTAGGCGTAGGGATACGTATACTGAAGCGTGTAACGACACTGAAAAACATAACGCATACATATTTAGCAAGCAGGTTTCTGCAGCACCATCTTTGAGGAAACAGATGAAAATATAAAAGTTTATTAATAATTACTTGGAAATATGGAGAGAAAAAATAGTTTCCCCTCATGTAGCAATCATTTTTTAAACAGCTACACAAATATAAATTAATAATTAGCTACAATAATATGATATCTGTCATTAATAAAAAAAACATGATAATAGAATAATTATGACATACAAAGACACAAAGTAAATATTTTAAATACATAACTGTAAATAATGTAGTATCTTTTTGAGTAGCATGGCTGAGTTTATTTAGCAGGTAATGCTAGTGACCTATGATCCAGAGCCACTTGACAGAGAGGGAGGGAGGGAGTGTGAGAGAGGGAAGGAGTGAGACAGAGAGGGGGAGGGGTAGAGGGAGAGAGACCTACCTTCTTGAGTAGCATGGCTGAGTCGAGCAGGTATTGCCAGTCAATCCAGGTTCCGCTACTGTCCATCACCTTCTCCTCGATGCGAGCCCGGATCTTCTTCATCGCTTGTTCCTCCAACTTGAGACTCTTCGCGTGGTTCTCCCACTGCCAGAACAACAACACATGATCACCTCCTTCCTCCTGCCTGTGTGTCAGTCCCACATGACAGAGGTAGGTTCTTACACTGTACAGTAGCCAGGCCCTGGGGCAGCTCAGCACCCTTTACTTCCTGGCAGACTTGCTCAATCTAACACTTTCACGACTTCTCTTGGAGGCATTCTGCCACCACCACCGTCTATATATAGCCAGGTAGTTGATACATAACAAACCAGTGATTACTGCATAGTGATAACTGCACATTAACTGTTTTGTGCCTTTGAACTAATAACAAAGTTTATTTGTCTGCTAACAGCGCAGTTGACATCAGGGTCACCATTGAGCGGATATTCCCTCTGCTGAAGACACAATGAGGTAATGACAGCATCAAATGGCACTGCTTGTAGACAGAAGGTAAGTTCTTATACAGTGCAACATTCAATCCTCCGGATTGCTCAAAAGCACGTTATGCTTTACTCACTGGTAAACCTGTTCAACTGAACACGATCTCAAGTTCTCTGGGAAGAAAAACAAAAGTATCTCTTTTTCACTGTGGCAAGCATCCAGCCACACTGCAGTTACTGTGGGAAGACTATTTGTACACAAAGTCACAAACATTCACCACTATTTATAGCCAGGTACTCATTCATACAGCTTGGTGAACTGGCATAATGAAGAAAGGTTTGCCATGACAACATCGGGTACTTTGAGTCGAGAGTCTGATGCTCTAGTCACTGGGACTCACTGCGCCACTAATACTTGTAAGACACATGGACACAGTGAAGTGAGAAAGCTACTTACCCGCTCAAAGTAGAAGAGGTACTTCTTGAGGGCCTCCCGGGCCTGGGCGTGTGCCGACTCGTTGGCAATGTTTGGGTTCTCCTTGTACCGGCTACACTCGTAGTACTCGCTGCCGTGGTTCTTCCAGTCTGAAAATACAACACTTCTGTTGATCCACGTCCGCGATGACCATTACACTCATCTGTATTAGAAAATAACATGGTTCTGTCCGCCTTTCTGCTAATTTGTCTGTGGATTCACATCTCTGTAATTACATCATTAAGATTTTCTGAAAATTGTCCAGTGTGTGGACACAATTTGTACTTATTTCAGACAGTTTTGCATATACTGGGCTGAAATTGTATATGATTTAGCAGGTTGATTGGCGTAGTTTACAATTACATATTTTAAAAATTCACCCGGGGACAGTAGGATCTCAGAGGGTTGCAATTTCAAGTGACTGTTCTTGATGTCGATGACAGTGGAGATACCAGCTCTGTGATTAAAACTTTACTCTATTATCTTAAGTAGGATCTTCTACTTCCTCTGGCATAGAAACTAAGTAGACAACAGCTTTTTGTGTCCCTTATGAAGGACCTCTGTAATATGGCTCGGTCCTCTAAATCCACCTGCACTCTAGCCACCAAACACGCGACTCCTTTATCAAGTTAAACTTGCAACAACACTGTAACAAATCAAATGATCAGAGCAACGCTTTAATGGCTTACTATATACTTTCCAAATGGATCACATTGTTTAGTTGTGAAAAAGGATCAAGCACATGTTCACATATAAATACATGTTTTCTAGTAATGCCCATTTTGTTGAAAATATCTCACTTATGCTTCAACTGCCGAAATATGACACACAAAGACAGCATGCACCTACCTCCGAGACACATCCAGCAGAAGTCATGTTTACACTTGGCACATTGCTGTAAAACAATGCCATAAACAGTTTCAGCATATGAGTGCATGATATATATATATATATATATATCATGTGATATATATATATATATATCATGTATAAATGTTTGAATCATCTTCTCTCATTATCTATACATTACATGCCAATGAGGTACCACAATAACTAATCCGACAGCTCTGATGCAACTAGGGTCTTTGTGCCGTCTTTTACGTATTCTTGACGTGTGTAAAATGCAGCACCGTTTTGTGGAACGCTTGTTTAAATCACCCTACAATCAGCTGTTGAACTCGCATGACTCCGAAGCCTCACACTGCTAAATATGGATACAGTCTGACATGTCTGTCAATGTGAAGGTATACTATGTATATTAATGTACATTTACAGCCGATGGAACGTCGACTGGTGGCCCGATGACAGGTGTGCTGGCTCGATGCCAGAAAGGATGTTTAAAATAATATACAGCTCGCCATATGCATCACACGAGACTTCACACTATAGTTAAATATTGATATGGTATAACATGTCCGTCAATATGAAAGCATCATGTCTACATTAATGTACATTTACAGTCGATGAAATGTTGCGGGACGTTCGATTGAATTCAATGCCAATATGGCGTTGCATTGGCTGTTCTGTCTATTGACCACACATACGACATGCCCAGTTGCCCACATACAAGCTATCGCTGGCTGCGCCTGCACGGTCAATGGCTAATTGAGGATGATTTAAACAAGCGTTCAACAAAACATACAAACAAATCCACGTTAGTCATTAGAGGCGCTGATACGCAACTAGGGTCTAGTTGCGTATTGGCTCCTCTAGCGACTAACGTGGATTTGTGGAACCCCATTACACGGCCCCATTTCTTGGACAACCTGACTGATACAGGGGAAGAGGCATAACAACGGAAAATGGCTAGTTTAATGTGAGCCCATTGCTGAATTACACCTCAAATAATTTTGCTAGTTTTACATAAAACAGTCTCAGATACACTTACCAGAAACATAAATATGTTGTGTGTGCAATGAACAAGTCTCAATCACATACAATTTAAATGCACACTGTAGACAAACAGATGTGAGGAAGCAGGATTAAGAAAATAGAATGGAGAATAACTGCCTGATGCAGTGTGTCATCTAAACATATAACAGAACACTTACCATGTGGTTACAACCACCGTTCTTCTCAATGCACACGTTGCATTTGGGACACTGCAAGAGAGAGACGGAACAATTCACAGATATTCGCATGTGTAAATATCTTTCATTTTTGTGTCACTTCCACACGTTCATGGGTTACTAATCACCATCTCCATTGTACAGCCACAACCAGATACCACAAAACCAATATGCAACTCATCAACAGTGCTTGCTTACCCACTTTCGATTCATAGTATTCGCTAATAGCTAAATTGAGAAACTGTACCCAACTGTTGAGGTTGAGGTTGAGGCATTACTTCAGACACAGTGTAACTGGCCTACTACTGGCTGACACATGCACTTGTGTTGTATGTCAACATCAGCCCTTGTTTGTGCAAACTCATGGTCTGGCACCACATATCACCACTTAAACTAGCAAAACACTTTGTGGACTTTACAAGCAACTTGGTTTGTTCATCAGATATATTTTGCGGCACTTTCTTGACTCTGACAATATTACAGGTAGACAGATATCCCCTGACTTTGTGTTGTCTTGCCACAAATAAATATTTAGCAGCAGAACTCAGATTGAAGACAAAGAACAACTGTCAACACGCGACAATTTGCTGGCGAAATCATTTGGAGACTTTTAGTAGATGCCATTGTTAACCACTGGAAAAGTCTGAGAAAGTTAGAGAAACACTATTCATAAAAGTTAATAAAAAATGAAAATACTGGTTTTGTATAATGTCATTTTTATACAAAATTTCAAGAAATACTAAAACAGGTCAATGAAATATTAATGTTAATAAAAAATCTGGATTTAAAAATTGCAACAACTCATAACTTCTGTGGATGTGTGATTGGTCATGTACCAAACATAGAACTTTTCTGACTTTAAGAGGCTACCAGTAAGTGCAGAAAACCTACATGTACTACTCACGTCTTTTGTGTGAGCACTGATGTAGTTGGCAGTTTCCGAATCGTCTGCGCATTTTGTGAGCCATCGTTTAATGGTTTCACAGCCAGTGGGAGCATGGTACTCGAGACCACAGTGGAAACTGCAAGTGACAACCACTAATAATTTAGGCAGCAAGATTAAAAAATGCTACTATTATATCATTAAAACCACCACCAAGAAACGTATATCACTGAAACAATGGTCTAAAAGCAAGGGTCCGTTCTGATTAGACCTCAAAGTTTTATGTCAGCATGTTGTGTTTTCCATTAAGGAGAAAATACAGATAGTTTGGTTAGTTTTATTGATCTTATCTGATGCCATTGATGATCACAGCACTCCAAAAAATTTGGTTGTTTGCATTTGTCATTGGTTGACATGGCTAATGGCTGTTCTTTCAACGCAATCATTGGTATAGCCAAAAAATAAACAAACAGTTGATTCTACAATCATCATAGACGTATCTAGAAATTTAACCTACTTTCCAATTCTTTTGATGCTTTTTTCAGGAATTTATCTTTAGAATTTACTTCTTATTAATATATCCCGTAACTAAATTCATGTAGATGGCATTCAAACATTGTCTGAACATAAAAAGTTTGTGTTTGTGTCAAGGTAGAAAAGTATTTACAATAACTACAATGTGACAAACACTTTCACCAATATAAACAATTCATTTTATAGGTTATTCTAACGTATGTAGTTAATAACTAGTTACACCCAGCATAATTTACATGGCATGTCCGACTGATCAAAGACATAGAATAATGTATGAGAGTTCACCAAGGCAACTGTTGCAAAATGATCACCATGGTAACTGACATCAAGACAACTTACCAGAAACAGGTTTTGCACTGGTCACAAACGACACGCTTGGCTTTGTCCACTGGTGCACGGATGACCACCGGGCAGTTTGGACCAGGACAGAAACGCAGCTCAGGGTGACTCTGGAATGAAACGTACAGTTCACAGTTTCACAAAAACAAATCAGAAGGAATATATACGTTACATTTGCTAACTCTGTGGCAATATGGCTCTACTTATCTGTCATTTATTAAGTAATTTTATGGTGGAATGTTTGTATTCTTTTTTAGCATTTGTTTTAGGCAATGTGGTTTTATTCAAATCAATTTTTTTGACAATCTTTGCATATACACAGTATATATAAAATTTAATTTTGTACACCTACAAATCTGGGAATTGTCAGGTTTGTAAGAAATCTTTCCGATGGGGCTGTATAAGGGCTGCACGTCTTATCTGGTTTGCATGGTAGAACTTAATTTGTAAATGAATCTGTACATGTATGTACCATGTAGCAATATGTCATACTGAAACAATGGCTGATTTCAGTGCAACCAAACCTGGACTATGAGTCCTTAAATTTAATAACTGTTGAACAAAGTTGTCTTATTCTGAATTCTGGAATTATTTTAGTACAGATTTCCAGGCTGCACAACCACCCAACCACATACACATGTGCATATACAAAAACTCACTTTGACATGATCCTGAAAGCCGTACTCCTGGTACTTGTCTCGCAGTCGGGGATTTGTGACAATACTGAGCACAAAGTCTTCTGGCATGAGTACATTGCAGTCCTTGCCCATGCACTCCAGTTCTGAACACAACAAGTATTGTTAATTACCACCCGACTGAACAGGTCTAAATACACATGCCAGATATGCATATAATGTATACATCAGTCGAAAGTTATTTATAAAAGACTCCCACTGCATCAATTGGGACAGTCTCAAACTCTCTCTCTCTCTTTGCTGTCCATCGTGTCCGATGGTGAGAGAATTGGTGAGAGAATAGTCCAATTTGAGATTTAAAACCTCTCCCGCAGTTGACACAGAAGATGACAGGGGAGGAGCACCAGGAAGGCCATGGCGGAGATTGTGATCGTGTTGGTATTTTTGTTGTATCTTTTCTCCAATGTGGCCTTTTCCTTTGTGTATGGCCTGCCTCCACTGTTGTCGATCTTGTGCAAGGGTCTCCCAGTGGTCTACGGTGATGTGTGTTGCCTTTAGGTGTCGTTTGACTACATCTTTGTATCGCAGCTGTTGTCCACCACGTTTCCCTTTGGTTAATTCTCCATAGAATACAGCCTTTGGTAATCTGCTGTCATTCATACAGATGATATGTCCAGTCCAATGCTAGAGAGTGTATGTCTTTGCTGAGTTCAGTAGTGTTGGAAGCACAATTGCCTTGTACACCTTGCACTTTGTGGAGACAGAAATACCGTGTTGTGATCATACACGCTTCCACAGTCCTCCAAAGGCTCCAGAGGCTGCTTGAATACGGTTGTTAATTTCCACATCAATGGTGTTGTCAGATGCAACAGTGCTGCCCAGATATGTGAAGTTCTTAACTGCTTTTAGTGGCGTGCCATAGATTTCAACACGTGGATCGATTGAGGTTTGGCCGGGTGGTGGTTGGTAGAGGGTCACAGTTTTCTTTGTGTTGATTGTAAGTCCAAACATGGTTGCAGCTTGTTCAAACTGCTTGCATATCTCTGTGACATCTTCTAGTGTATGGGTAACGATAGCAGCATCATCTGCAAATAGTAGCTCACGAATGCAGAGTTCTCGAGTTTTTATGCTTGCCTTTAGTCTAGCCAATTTGAATAGTTTTCCATCGGATCTTAGTGTGGATGAAAACTCCTGTACTAAGGTGCTCGGACACTGTAGACAGTAGTGCTGCCAGAAAGAGAGTGAACAAGGTAGGTGCCAAGACACATCCTTGCTTTAGTCCATGGCTAATTTCAAAAGGATCAGTAGTTGATCCACCGATAGACACTGCTCCAGCCATACCATCGTGGAATTCTTGAATTATCTTGACAAAAGTCTCGGGACATCCATATCTCCTTAGTAAAGTCCACAAGGTTGACCTGTCCACTGTGTCAAAAGCTTTTGACAGGTCAATGAAGACCATGCAGAGGCTTGCTGTTGTTCAACTGCTTTTTCCTGTAGTTGTCGTAAGGTGAATATCATGTCGATTGTAGAGCGTGAGCACCGAAATCCACATTGGCTTTCTGGGAGGATCATCTCTGCAATGTTCTGTAGTCTTTTCAGAAGGATTTTTGTCAGAATTGTCCCCGCAGTTGAGAGTAGCGAAATGCCTCGATAGTTTCCACAGTCACCTTTTTTAGTATACTGCAATTATCAAGGCATCTTTAAATTGTTGTGGTAGTTCTTTAGCTGTCCAACAAATGTGGTAGAATTTCAGCAATTGAGCATGAAGAGCTGTACCTCCATATTTATAGATTTCAGCAGGTATGCCATCTAGTCCTGGTGTTTTTCCTGATTTCATAGCAGCTAAGTATTCCTCTAATGTTGGTGGGTTTGCCATGTCTTCCTGGACTGGGTATTGATCTAGTGATGCAAGTGCTTCTTCTCTAGCAGTCTCAAACCATACTCTTGAGGTATAGTCACATGATACATTGATACTGAGTGAAATACGCAAATTGAGGCAAATGACCACTGTGGATTGAATTTGTTTACAAAAAAAATGTCGTCAGGTGGTTGGTGTCACTGGGGGAGTGTTCAAATTATAATGAATATCTATGAGGATGTTTCCCTACAGTGTTGATTTTCTGTTGACAGTTCAATGACAACTATGGCATGAGTGGTAACACAAATAGGGAGACAACTGTCACTGACCAGTGGTGACTAACTGATATGTCTAATGGATTAAGGAAATGATATCATAATCAAAACGTTCACAAAGAAAGAAATGTTGGGCAAGAATTTCAACAACATATACAATAAAATATATCCAACGGAAAATGTCATGCAGAAAAGGGAAGTTATCTGGGCATGATACACGGGGGGAGTGAACACGACACGTACCTGTGGATACTCCGTTCTGTATCTGTACTTGGAAGTGCATCTGCCAACACTCGCGGCAGAACCTGTGTCCGCAACTGACGCCACACAACGCATCAGCCAGACTCGGCTGCATGCACACCGAGCAGATGAAGTTCCGACTCAAAACTCTTTCCTGAGCAACACAGAACGTTCTGGTCATCATGCAGTTGATCACAGGTGATTAATATATGATATCAGGCGTTGATGTGAACCCACAAATTATATATTAATTACGTACCATATAACTGTAAAGGAACAATAGCCATGAAGTTTACACAAATCTATAAAGTAACAAAAAACTATCCTGCTTTGCATGAATTATCACTGACATAAATTAAAATCATTGGCCATTATGTTACTACATCCATCCGTGAAACTGACCACTGAAGAGTTTGACATCAGGAGAGAGTGAGTTGATTGTGATAACAATCACTTACGGTGCATTTGACAGAGGGCAGCACGCGGCTGTCAACTAGCAGTTTGAGCGAGTCTTTCTTGTGAAGGTCGATGACGTCTTGCACAGACCATTTGTGTGAGTGAAGAAGAACCTTTGCTAGAGACGGTGTAACCTACAGACAGCAACAACAGGTCAGAGTCAGACGTACATCTATCAGTACTTTTTAACTTGGAATTTTAAATAACAGAGCACAGCAGTGTCCGGCGACTCTTAGTTTCCTGCTAAAATAAGTTTTACCGACACCCGACAAATTTCATCAAGATGGGTCACATATATACATTACACTGTCGCTTATGCTTCAAAACACTTGTACTATACCTACTGTGCTGGTACTTGTAGTTTAGAGATCAAATATACTTGACCCCAACAAGACGTATTTTTTTCAGACACTTGATTTAACCAGTTTTGCTAGAAAAGAATGTGAGACAATCAACCAAGGTGACTGGGTTCAATTTATAATCTGTCTGCTGTCATTTTTCAGAACTTAAGGGAGATACTCAGTCATAGCTTTATGTAGAGACCCGCCCACCCGTCATTTGGACGGGTAAAAATTAATATGGATGGGTAGAAATATGGGTGGACGGGTAGAAAAATGAAGGAGCAAAAAAAAGTCTTACAAAACATAAGATATTGATAGTTATGCCTTGAACGTGAGTGTAAATGGTGTCAAATGTGTGTTTGTAGTCCATTTCAGGTCATCATGCACATTTGAAAGTTTGTAAACTTACTTAACAGTCAACATCCATGTGTCCACCAAAACATGTGTGACTGGCAATAATTTTATCCTGCATAAAGCCCTGTATAACTCAGTTACTCACATTGATTGCTCTTGATAGTGCCTCTACATTCTCATTTAGAAGTCTGTCGACATCTTCAACCTTCAGCAACTGAAATTCAAAGTATTCCGGGTCGTCTTTCTTATTCTCCATCTCAACCTCCTCATGCTTGTAGTAGTCGCCGTATACATCATCATCGTCATCATCATCCATCTCATCATCACTGCAATCTCCGTAGTCGGAATCCTCCTCAGACATAGTGATGCTGTCAGAATGCCACCTGAGGAAGAAACGCAAATTACTCAACCTATGAAATGTATACCTTTCTGTTTATTACATCAAGAATTTGTCTTAGTGGTCCCTCATGGCGATGTTGACTTCCTGCTGAGTAATCCCAGTTTGTAGGATCCATTCAGTTGAAGAAGAGTTATGAAAAAACATTAACACGAGTGAATTGACAACTATTATTATATTATTACTACTAATAATAGTAACACCTTAATCATAGATTGGACCATAATATTAGCATAAAAGACAACAATGTGATAGCTGCAAATGACAACCCATAATGTATCCAATATCCATGCATATCCAATATAATGACATTAACTTGCCACAATATTAAACAATTTACAAGCAAAGAGACACTAAAACGTTGATCCAATCCGTCTGGTATCTATGCCACGGGAAGCTCCTAGCCCTTGTTCTGGACAAAACAAATTAAGGTACTTGTGTAGAATTCGGACTCACCTGAAATGTGCCATTATAACTGTTACATTGGATCCCTTGGAATAAATATAAATCTAACCATGATCAATCAACATTCCAGGGTATATTTATGTTTTATAAATATTGCGTTTTGAGACCCAAATAACGCTCTGATTTGTACCAGCTGCAAGCGCAGCGGCCGTGTGTTACTGCGCCATGCACAGAATTAACGATGAGTGATAAACAGTTTGTTTATATGCCGCCTGCACTGTCTTTTCGACCACAAAAGAAAAGTCCACTAAGACGCGCTGTTTAAAAAACATAAATATGCGTGAGATGGTGTTGAATGATCAAATTATAAAAAATAAGTGTCAAATGTTGGCAAAGATGCAGTTATAATGTCAAAATTCAGGTGGGTGCGAATTATACACAAGTGCACAAATTAATAAACATAACTTAAGTACTATTAAAGTATACTGATATTTCCTGACTGACACTTTCGCGACTGCTATACCACACTGCAAACAACCACAACTGCTAACAAAGTAATTAAATATAATTACATATGCACAAAAAGCATAGTGGTACTAACAGCTTAAGATTATAAATGAAATCACATTTAATAGTACCACTGCTTTTGCGCGTATGACATGAACAAATTGGTAACAAACTGAAAATTAGATGCGTTGTCCAATTGTATGAATTGACATTTTGTGCGCAGAAAAGAACGTTTTGACTGAATGATCGGCCACATTTTCAGCCACCCTAGATATATGGGCAGCAAGATACAGTACCTTAGCAATGCTGTACACTTTTGATGTACAGCTAATTGTTTTGCAATACCCTAATGAACTTCTACTAAACAAAGACAAGATCTCGTTCCTTCCCAAAGGCAGACATCTTTGTGTATAAAAATGACGTCAGCAAGGGTCACCGAATATTGACCTTCCGTTTACCCTAAATACCAAAAATATTTAATGGCTCACTCAGAGCCTAGCGTTGCACCATTTTAATCGTAATAATTGTGATAATATCAAATAATGGAACATTCCAAAGAAGAAACATAAAAATTATATTTACACATGTTGCCCCCTTTTGGGAGAAAAATTTACTAGAAAATATTTCTGGGCGCAGATCATATTATCATTGTTTCACTCACGTGACACCAACACGTAAAGTCGGGTAATACGCCACTGTCCGCAAAGTTACGAGTCACTTTTAATTAGTATTTACACTGTGGTGTTTGTCTTGTCACCTACCTGCAGTAGTATCTTGTAAAACAAAACAAAGAAGCAGTGTACACTGACTTGAAATGAGAATATTTTCCTTTTTGTTATTATTTCACAAGATACAATTAAGAAGCTTCATTTAAATTTTCATGCAAACCGATATTATATTCTATATTGGATAGTTTCGCTTTTTCCAATAATTAGTTAAAAACGCAACGAAGAAATTATTTTTATGGGAATGAGTGGAGATAGTAATATAGGTTTAAAGCTTCTTGTATCTACATTTATATCTAACAAAAGGAATAAAAAAAATCAGAATAATTGAATGATTACATAACATGCTCCAACTTTAGTAGTTGGAATGTTTTATGTCTTCAATCCACGGTAGAGGTATATTTAAAACAATCTCAATAACAACTTTTAGTAAAACAAAAACAATTTTCAACATTTTCTTTTTCGGATCCTTTCTTTTTAGCACCTCAAAGATCATGTGTGAGTTGCCAGAACGTGCCCATAAGGATGGTTAACATGGGAACAAGTTTATATAATATGAAACGCATAAAACAGATCAAACAATTATAAAATGTTAGCATCAGTTAAGATGCCAAACGCTGGCTTTACACGCGTGGTTTGAGGTGTGACAGTTATTTCATATTTGCTGTCAAATCGTGAACGCATAGCTGAGCGATAATATAAGATGCTTAAATGGAATTGTCTCGTCTCGCTTAAACCGACTGTCGCTCGGCTGCGTAACTTCGTCGAGAAAACCGCCTGGTCGCCTAGCGCCTTCTAGCGGGCTTTTATATGTTATCCGTGTAAAGTGCTGACGGTATACCGTGCTGCCACCTTACATAGTCTGTGTAATCGAGGTTAATCCTGCATCCTCAAAATCCAGACTGATAGTGATATGGACTCTGCTCATTAATCACGTGGACATAGACGTAAGCTGCGTTCACATCTGCAAAATTAAAACGATTTGTTAAACCGTTTAGTTAAACTTGAAAAATGCGCAACCCAGCATAGCAAAATGGCCGATGATACTGTTGCCGCCATGCATATTATCTTTATTTACAAGGGCAGCATCAGACATGAGATGTCGCTTGCTGCCGACTCTTTATTTTTGCACGGCAGGATTCTGCCTTCTATTCTGACCTCCCACTCATGCCTGCCACTGCCTCTCCGCCCTCGGCGGGCACACCATTCAAAACGATTGGCAATGCACCAATATATTGTTACATTTCGGCCGGTGCCTTCAAAGTCCTCTTGCACACGATCGTTGTACCATATTTCCAATAACAGGCAGACATCCCTGTCATCCCGGTTATCTATTCACGTTTGTGCTGGTGAATCTTTCGTTGGAGACATGATGGTGCCAATTACCCAAAATGTCCGCTTGTGTTCACACTTGCAACTTGACCCGTTTTAGTTAAAATGGTTTAGCTAATCCACCTACTGAAGTGGATTAGTTAAATCGTTTTAGTTAAACCGTTTTAGCACTAAAGTGCGTTCACACATGTCATTTCCTAATGTATTAGTTAAACCGGTTTAGTTAAACTGTTTTAAGATGGAGGTGTGAACCCAGCTGTAGACAAAAATTTCTGCCTCGTAAACAACAGCAAATTTGTATTTCTGTTTATGAATGTGTGAATATAGGGTAATTTTGAATAGGTTTTATAACATATTATTATCCTATAAAGAGGGTATCCTTATTTAATTTGTTATTTCAAATTCGGCCTGAGAGCTAATCAATGTCTCTAGTCTCGACCCTATCCTGTGGTAAGGTCACATCAGCAGCCCATAAATAAACCAGGCGGAATTGAGGGGCTGAAAAGTGCTGCCACCTCACAGAGTCTGGTTAATCAAGGCTAGGAATTGTGTAGTCGTACCGTCAGACTGAATTATAGATGTTAAGTCCCAAGTCGCTTAGTAACGTTTAAAATATACAGATAACTTGAAATGGTCCACAAAGAATACCAACAGTAGTGCAAATATATCCACTGATTTATGTTAAGATCTAAGTGCGAAAATAACACAGAAACTTAATAATAAATTTAGGACATGATTATTGTCTAGCTTCTAGTAATATGTGAGTTGGGACATAAAGTCCATAGGCTGTCAGACCCAGAGGCACCCTTGAAGGGAAATTGGGACAAGTGATGCTACTTGCCTAAGTAGACTTGAGTTATTCACTGGATACATAAATAAGTTTGGAAAAGTACTAACAAATTGTTTGTATAACACAACGGGAATAATAAATTTAATAAACTTATCGTGTGCCAATGGCTAAAATTAAATGGCTATAAATAGATTATTGCATTGCATACCTAATATTAATTAGTCTAGAGCTAATATGGATTTTCCATAATCTGAAATATTAATACCTGTAAGTAATTTATGGAAACAAATGCTGATAATTTATATCGCAAATCTATCAAATAATTATAAATCTTTTCAAATATGTGATGTCTAGAAAATATTTTGGGATTTTGTTCTAGGTGAAAAGTGGATATGTTTGGTGCAATAACAAAAGCAATAACGTTCCTCTGGGGACAGGGTGAGGAACCCGTCTCGAGAAACAGTCGTCCACCAGATGGCGCAGTGGGCAAGGTTGATAACGTGTGGTACTTTGATGGGACAATAACGAGTCTGCACAACGGTTATGGCCTCATTAATGATGAGGTTTACTTCTCACAAGACCTTGTTACCGGAGATGCCACAACCCAAGTTGGACAGCCCGTGTATGTGTGCGCACGAAGGCGGCAAGACACTGGTGGGTGGCGGGCTGAGACAGTCACCATCAGTAGTGGTGACGCACAGTGGACAGATGTGTCAACAACAGATGAGACCGAGGCATGCTGGGAACCGAAAACATCTGGTGGTCAAAAAGAAATCCTCGCTGTTGTGACATCAGCGTCGAATGATTGCTGTCGTCTGAATGAAACAATCTCGTTCTGTTTTTCCGACGTCGCTGATAAAATGTACGTGCCATGCGTGGGTGACGCTGTCACAGCTGTCATTGTCAACGATGACACAACATTTCAACAGCATGCCATTGATGTAAAACCACTGCGACGGTTTGAGTTTGAGGGGCAAGTTACGGCAGCTATGTCCGATCATGGATACATTGTATGTCCTGGGGGTGTAGATGTCTACTACTCTTACACTGCATGTGGAGAAGGGTACAGCCCTCACCGGGGTGACTTAGTAAGTGGTGCTGCTATAGAAACGACCCGGGGTCGGTGCCAGTGGCGTGCGCTATTGGTGAAGCGTCAATGCAAGGAAACGCAATCAGCCGACTGGATGAACAGGTATATTGTTGCATTTATGTCATTGCCGCATTCGTGAAAAATAACTGAACCTTAAAACAGCAGAATTTTCTGTTCTCCCTCATAACAAAGAAAAGAATCGTTCTGTTGATGCTTTGCAACTATAGAAAGCTCAAATATAATAATTGTAATTAGTCTCGGGTATAGAACCGTTTGTAAAATATATATTATATGTTACATGGCAGCTATGTATGGGTGGCTTATATTCTTCAGCTGTTTTTTTCTGTCTAAGATTATTTTTGATACATTCATTTGTATATTTACAAATATATTGTGTAATGTGTACAGATTGTACATACCCTATAATGGGCAGAAGTACTTTTTTTATTTTTTACACTTTCTGTTGCCCTAGATGAAGTTGATATGCAAGTTTTGTTCTTGCAAAATATTTTGGATAGTTTTATGGCGTATGTTTCCAGACCACCAGTGTGGAGTGCCGAGCAGTCATTGAGAGAGCTTCTGGCAGAGAAGGACGGTGTTAGTGTCAAAGGGAAACTTGATTTTGGAGAGCTGCACCAAGGAGATGACAGAAGTACCACTGTCACCATCCAGTGAGTGCCACACCACATATACTCTCATTGTCCAACACACTCAGGGGCTGTTTTGTAAAGGAACCTCAGATTTGATAATGGGAAATGGAAATTATATGTGTGAAGTTATTGATTAAATACAGCTATATTTACGTGTTTGACATCTCGGTCAAGTTTCCCTATATTGAAGTAGGACAATACGTGATGGTGATAATAATTATACAATTGACACGGTCACACCCATCTGGTTTACAAAATAAATTATATTATAACAAAGTAAACAATAAACAGAAATCATTATATTATAACAAAGTAAACATTAAACAGAAATCATTAGTGAATTAATATAGCCAATCAATCACATATAAATATTAAATTATAATATTATTAACTCCTGCCTTAGCCCAAGTTTGGGCTGTTTGGAGGAAACCACCTGAGATCTGAGAAATAAATATAAACAAATACAAATAATAGATATTTATTTAAACGGTTTCAAACACACATTCACACACATACGTAAATGATAAAATAACATAGATAAATAATAAACAAAGTAATAAATAATACACATATACAATCTTGTTCCATTTTCACAGGTTATTTATGTTTTTCAGGAACAATGGGACCCGTCCCCATCGACTGATTGGCTGCAGCGTGCTGGGGAGCAGTGACACGCAATTTGATGTCACACTACAGCATATGTCTGACGCTGAAGTATCAGTGGCACCAGGCACGTCAACATCTGTCATTGTCCAGTGTCATGCAAAGTGAGTACCCGTCCATGTTCACCAATGGTGATGGAGCTTAGATAGATCTTCGGTACACTAGAAATAGGAAAATGCTGTAAGTCTAAAATCTAAGCTGGATGTTAAAGATGTTATATATACTTTTTGTTTTAGAAGTAAATTAATAATATGTTTTATCATGTTTTCTTGAAATTATGAACTGATATGATATGATACAGTTTATTAAATGGTGGCATCATTATGGTTTGCAATGATGCCTTTAGGTGTTTTAATTCAAGGAAAATGCTAAATAAATTATTGTTTAATGTATTTTAAGACATCTGTTTAAAAAAGATCATAATGCTAGAAAATTAATTTTCATAATTTTTATGGTGAAATTGAATTTGCCATTAGCCCAGCTTACAAACGATTCCTGAAATTGCTGTGCATTATTATATGTCGGAACAGCTTTATTGTTGTATATAATTTATCATTTTCCAGAAACCTGGGGATGGACAAACGACTGTTGATCTTTGACTTTGAAGGCTTCAAAATTGGTCGCCATGTGACGGTATATACATTTAAGTGAAACTGAATTAATAAGGATGCATGGAACTGTGAACAATTTTACTACAGTTTAAAGCCATGTTGCATTGGAGATCGATTTTATTGTGATTTACCAAAACGATATTAGTTTATTTCAGATGTTTTCTTCATGATCTTCATATAGAATACCAGTGTACAATCTAGGCCATATCCGTGGATCATTTACACAATAGTTGTTATTATCGCCACATACATGTAGCACACACAGATTGAGTCAGTGTGGCTTAGCGAAAAGTAAAGCTTACATGAAAATTGTTAAATAGGTTTTTAATAGTTCAAAGCCAGTGTCCAGTGGTACTATTCTGCAAACATGTAATTATTTAGAATGAAAATAAAAATGTAATTATTGGCAATTCTGTTTTAAAACACTATACTTTATGATTTTAAAGTAAATCCATCATTTTTAAAAATTTAATAATATACTTTTACAATATATATATATATATATATATATATATATATATATATATGTAAAATATATACTTTATAATTTTTAATTATATATATATATATATATATATATATATATATATATATATATATAAATTATATAATTTATATATATATATATATCGTATATATATACATGTATATATATACATATATATATATGTATATATATATATGTATATAATATATATATATATAAAACGATTTGCTATCAGTAAGATGTGGTTATCTATTATGGTTGTTTGTGTGGTTTTCCATATGACCATCTGTTAAGTACACAATTATCTAGTTATCAATCTCATTGTCTGCGCAGCATTCTATGCAGTTATCTACACATTATATAGTTATCAATGTCATTGTCTACATAGCATTCTATGTAGTTATCTACACAATTATCTAGTTATCAATGTCATTGTCTACGTAGCATTCTATGTAGTTATCTACACAATTATCTAGTTATCAATGTCATTGTCTACGTAGCATTCTATGTAGTTATCTACACAATTATCTAGTTATCAATGTCATTGTCTGCGCAGCATTCTATGTAGTTATCTACACATTATATAGTTATCAATGTCATTGTCTACGTAGCATTCTATGTAGTTATCTACACAATTATCTAGTTATCAATGTCATTGTCTACGTAGCATTCTATGTAGTTATCTACACATTATATAGTTATCAATGTCATTGTCTACGTAGCATTCTATGTAGTTATCTACACAATTATCTAGTTATCAATCTCATTGTCTGCGCAGCATTCTATGTAGTTATCTACGCATTATATAGTTATCAATGTCATTGTCTACGTAGCATTCTATGTAGTTATCTACACATTATATAGTTATCAATGTCATTGTCTACGTAGCATTCTATGTAGTTATCTACACAATTATCTAGTTATCAATGTCATTGTCTACGTAGCATTCTATGTAGTTATCTACACATTATATAGTTATCAATGTCATTGTCTACGTAGCATTCTATGTAGTTATCTACACAATTATCTAGTTATCAATCTCATTGTCTGCTGCGCAGCCATGTGAAGCTTATATAGTTATCAATGCAGTCTACGGCATTCTATGTAGTTATCTACCAATATCTGATCAATGCATTGTCTACGTAGCATTCTATGTAGTTATCTACACAATTATCTAGTTATCAATGTCATTGTCTACGTAGCATTCTATGTAGTTATCTACACAATTATCTAGTTATCAATGTCATTGTCTACGTAGCATTCTATGTAGTTATCTACACAATTATCTAGTTATCAATGTCATTGTCTACGTAGCATTCTATGTAGTTATCTACACAATTATCTAGTTATCAATGTCATTGTCTACGTAGCATTCTATGTAGTTATCTACACAATTATCTAGTTATCAATGTCATTGTCTACGTAGCATTCTATGTAGTTATCTACACAATTATCTAGTTATCAATGTCATTGTCTACGTAGCATTCTATGTAGTTATCTACACAATTATCTAGTTATCAATGTCATTGTCTACGTAGCATTCTATGTAGTTATCTACACAATTATCTAGTTATCAATGTCATTGTCTGCGCAGCATTCTATGTAGTTATCTACACATTATATAGTTATCAATGTCATTGTCTACGTAGCATTCTATGTAGTTATCTACACAATTATCTAGTTATCAATGTCATTGTCTACATAGCATTCTATTTAGTTATCTACACAATTATCTAGTTATCAATGTCATTGTCTACATAACATTCTATGTAGTTATCTACACAATTATCTAGTTATCAATGTCATTGTCTACGTAGCATTCTATGTAGTTATCTACACAATTATCTAGTTATCAATGTCATTGTCTACGTAGCATTCTATGTAGTTATCTACACATTATATAGTTATCAATGTCATTGTCTACGTAGCATTCTATGTAGTTATCTACACAATTATCTAGTTATCAATGTCATTGTCTACATAACATTCTATGTAGTTATCTACACAATTATCTAGTTATCAATGTCATTGTCTACGTAGCATTCTATATAGTTATCTACACAATTATCTGTCTGGTAATCGACAAAGTTATTAATATATTATACAATGACTTATTTAGATACAAGTTAAGTACACAGTTATCTAATTATCTGTGTAATTATCAACACAGCTTCCTATATAGTTAACTACACAGTTAACTACTTAATTATCTACAAAGTTATGAGTGTATTTTAGCAATGACTGATATCATTTCTAGGTGAAAGTGAGGGACCCAAAGCAGTCACTCCTTGACCCAACGTCTGTGTACCAGAGGAGTCATGCCGGCAGTCGGTACCATGCCATGCAGGAGACCCAGGGAGAGTCCTGGCTGGTGCCAGGCCAGAGACCAACCAGGTGGGGCAAACACATTCAAAACATCACAGTTATTCAAAAAACTTAATTCAATTTGTATTTTGGTAATAACTTGTGCAAGCGTGCAACACTTGATTAACATCAACCACAGTGAAATAAGTTAAAAAAGGAACTGGAGCAGATTAATTATTTTAATTGACCCAAATTAGAAATGTTCAGTGAATGAATGGGAAGCCAGTGAAGCTTATCTATAGCCATAAATGCAGCCAGGGATACTGTCATGG
Source organism: Ridgeia piscesae (assembly GCA_025642075.2). Lineage (NCBI taxonomy): Eukaryota > Metazoa > Annelida > Polychaeta > Sabellida > Siboglinidae > Ridgeia > Ridgeia piscesae. The sequence goes on along the minus strand of JAODUO010000095.1, from coordinate 167,765 downwards.
AACACCAGGACCCCTGACTTGGGTTGCACAGTGCCACTGCTTTCCACACATGGTCAAACCTCCTTAACCTCTGTATATTATAATGTTTGACCAGCTTGACTGTAGGCCAATTTTCTCAGTGCTGCTGCCCACAGTTGACCATACCACAAGCGTGAAAACATTCTGTCTAGACTCCTGAGCCAGTTTATGTCAGGCAGTGCGTTACCTTTTTGTTGATAAAATGGTAATTTTATGTGTATTTGATTGTATTTGCAAATGCGTTTCAAATACAAACCAAATATCAAATATGCACCCTTTTGTGATTTTCAATTCAAATATTTTGGTATTTGAATGCAACCGTGTCATCATCATCATAAAAAAATAAACACTGCCTCAGAACCTCCCTCCTCAAAAGAAAGTAATTTTATTTCAGACATCACTGTTCTGAGGTGATCTCGAAAGAGGACTGAGATATGCAAATTGTAATGTTGGTTGTTGTTATTGAGACGGAAGACGTCGTCGCGTCAGTCCACCCGCCTCTTCCAGTATCCTGTGCCGGAGAAACTGCGAACATGGCTCTTCACTAAGGGAGACCTGATACAGGTTGTTCCTGTCCTTGTCGAGGTAAGTCTCTAAAATACTGGCTTATGTCTGAAGAGTCTTGTCAGTGTTCATGTGCTACATCTTAAGACTGCTTAACCCACCTGTTCTAACATGACTCTTAGTTTGGGCTCCCAAAGTGTTTGGAGCAGTATAATATTACATAAAAATTATGTTGTGTTATTTATGAACGGTTATACTTACTTAGCAATGTCATTTTGTTCTCTTGATATTTTTATGTACTGGTAGGCTTGCCCACTCAGTTTTATTCTGTTTAGAAATACAAATTGACTATTTTATATTTTAATATAGATAGACTGCGCTAAATTGTAGACACTGGAAGTGTACCCTTTCGAGATACTGAGGTCACCATGCCCTTTTCAGTTGCTTACTTGGTGCACTGACCAGTGGTCAACCAACTGGTGACATTTTAATCCTGCAGATGACCTACACTAATATTTGTCATAAAAATATGAATGATACATCTTTTAATGCTAAAGGAATGCTTTGTTATAATAAAATTATAATATGTATGTCACGTATTAAATCATGGAGATATTTCTATGTGAACTTCAACCAAAAAAAACCATTTCATCCTGCATCGTGATAACTGCTCCTGGTTTGGTGTTCCATGGGTGGCTGTAAGCTGGTGTTAAATTTTAATAAAAATAAAAAGCAGGATTATGCAGCCAATTTTAGCCATTACTCGTGCACTATTGTCATTTTCAAGAATTTGTGATGAGTTCATCTTGGTACTTCAGCCACTCTGCATGGACAATTATGCTGAGAGGTTCTCCGTGTTGTTGCACCTGGAAGAACTACAGCAGGAGATTGATTTGCTCGAGTTCAGCCTGGATCGTGTAAGTATGACCGATTTCTAGTTTGATCTAGGCCTAAGTCTCGCTGGTGGGGGAGAAACTGAGACAATCACATGACCAGTGGCACATTTACTCCTGCGTGTGAACCTTTAGTTCCTCCAACATAATTTCTGTTGTATGTCAAGATTTTATTATAAAACAATCAAATGTGTATCATTATTACTGCAAAAACTGATGTCTGAGCTGTGATTCCTGCCCATGTCGTTGTATGTTACTTAATAATAATATAATCATATATGTTATTTCATATAGCGCCACATCCAATTATAAATTGTTCATGGCACATTACAGCTTGTCGAACCTTACATACATATGGTAATCTAAAATCCATTGGAATAGTCCTAAAATATAAATACATATTAGTAGAATTATTGCTGCGACGGTTGTCTGGATACGGGTTATCTGGGGACGTCCTCGCCTGGCTGACATCTTACTTGTGTGATCGGACATATGTCGTTCGAGTAAAGAGTGGCGTGTCGGAATCAGACATCATAACTACAGGAGTGCCACAAGGGACAGTCCTTGGACCGCTACTGTTCAACGCGTACATCGCACCACTGACGACACTTTTACAAAAGCACAATATTCGCCACCACCTATACGCAGACGACACCCAACTGTACATCACTTTCCCACCAACCGACCACACACAAGCCCTCGCGCGTATGGAAGCCTGCGTACAAGACGCGAAAGCATGGCTCTGTGATAACGGACTCGTGATGAATAACAACAAGTCACAAGCCATTGTCATCCATTCATCAAGCCTGCGTACACCAACCTCGTTAACCCGCGTCAACATATGTGGCCAGCTCGTCGAAACTTCCCCGTTATACGGGATCTAGGATTCAACGTCGACGCAAACCTAACAATGACGTCACAAGTGGCCAACGTGTGTCGCTCCGCCTACTATCATCTGTCACGAATCGCCAAGATACGAGACTCCATCAGTACCACTGTATGTAAGAGTCTCATACACGGACTCGTAACTTCGCGACTCGACTACGGCAACGCAATATTATACGGCATAAGTGATCGTCACATGCACCGTCTGGAAATGGTCCAGCGGTCTGCGGCACGAATTGTCAGGCAAATTCGGCGGGGCGACCGGCAGTTCATGACAACAATACTGCGGCAGTTACACTGGTTGCCTGTTAGAAAGCGAATCGATTTTAAACTACTTGTACTTGTGCACAGGGCCATATACAATGGCACGCTGGAGTATCTTGCGGCACTGCTACGCCGCCACACACCTCCCCGTTCGCTGCGCTCTGCAGGCGGGTTACTGCTAGAGGTGCCCAGAGTCAAGTTGGAACGTTTTGGCCGCCGTGCATTTGCCTGTGCAGGACCCACTCTGTGGAACAAACTTCCAAGGCACATACGTGAAAACAGCAACATTACACAGTTCAAGAAGCAATTAAAGACACTTTTATTTTCCACATAACTAGTTTCACACAACGAGCATTATATTTTAGCTACCAGTAGGTAATTTATTATTACGATGTATACATATATTATTTATCTTATTTATTTTTATTACTATCAGTGTGGTATAGCGGGTTCTAATGTTTTGTCTGTAATGTCTATGTTTAATATTCATTTTTTTAAAGAATTATATAATTTATACGTAGCCAATTTTACACGTTTTTTTTATCATAGTGTCTCATTACTTCATATTATTATCATTATTACTGTCACCATTATTTTAATCAGTATACGCAAATTTACATGTATGTACACACCCGTGAACGGGACAGCCGTCCCGGATTTGATGGTGTCAAAATAAAGTTATTATTACACATAAATACAGCTAAGAAATATATTAAAATAATAGTCTTAGATACAAAATCCTGGTAAATTAAGACAAATTCATTTAGCTGAACTAATGTAAATAGGTATAATAAATAGGTTAATATAAAATATCGCTTAAGGAAATACAGAAATTAAATTATGCCACGAGAAAAGGGAGTTGAAATAAATGAGTCTGTTGACATGCTTTGAAATTTGAGAGACAAACCATTCCACAAGGTCACTGTTGTTACTGCCAACAAGTTGTCTGCAGCTTCACACGAGTCGTAAGATGGATTAGATGACTTGTGTCTTGCTGTAGGTTTGTCTCCGACCCGTGGGAGAGTTCCTTGCCCTGGCTGTTCCCGGACTTGCTGAAGGACGACCATCCCTTCTTCCCGGGGACAGACTAGTCCTGAGTGAGCCATGTGAGGGAGAAGGAGGCCCGGAGTATGAGGGATATGTCCATGAGGTATGCTGTCACATCTCAGTTCAAACACTGACTGGTCTGAAACTTCAAATTTGTAAAGTTGGCGGTCAGTAGAAGCTTCAGCGTTGTAATGTTGGTGGACCAAAGAAGCTGCAATGATTAGTCTTGGTGGTCAGTAGAAGTTTCAATGTCTGTGGTCAGTAGTTGTAACGTCTGAGGGCAGTAGAAGCTTCAACGTTGTTAAGACTGTGGTCAGTAGTTGTAACGTCTGAGGGCAGTAGAAGCTTCAACGTTGTTAAGACTGTGGTCAGTAGTTGTAACGTCTGAGGGCAGTAGAAGCTTCAACGTTGTTAAGACTGTGGTCAGTAGTTGTAACGTCTGAGGGCAGTAGAAGCTTCAAGGTTGTTAAGACTGTGGTCAGTAGTTGTAACGTCTGTGGGCAGTAGAAGCTTCAAGGTTGTTAAGACTGTGGTCAGTAGTTGTAACGTCTGAGGGCAGTAGAAGCTTCAAGGTTGTTAAGACTGTGGTCAGTAGTTGTAACGTCTGAGGGCAGTAGAAGCTTCAAGGTTGTTAAGACTGTGGTCAGTAGTTGTAACGTCTGGGGGCAGTAGAAGCTTCAATGTTGTCATGTTGGTGGGCAGTTTCAGTGTTGTAAGGTAGGGGGATGGTAACAGTTTCAAAGTTGTGTAGTTGGGGGTCAATAAAAGCATCAATGTTGTAAAGTTGGCAGTCGACGGGGCCTTTAACTTTGTAATTTTGATAGCCCATAAGCATCAATGTTGTAATGCAAATGTAGTAATAATAATTTTTTATTTTAACTGATACAAATCCAATTTTAAAGTGTTCTTGGCACTTTATAGTGTCTTCAATACAGATACAGTTTTGTATATTAAATATGTCTGTTGCGACAGGTGCTGAAAGACGAGATTCTCCTGAAGTGCCACAACTCCTTCCACCAGAGCTACCAGGGCGCCGACTACAACTGTCGCTTCCTCCTTAGCAGGTGCTGCCACCTTCTCTACAACCACCTCGTTCTCTGTTCCCTCGATTTGTTTCTTTACCGTTGTGTGCTCTGTTCTGCCCTGAATCATCTACACCAGTCGTACAGGTTGTTTAGCCTTGTGTCTGTGGATTACCCCAGCCTTCTCGTCTCTTGAATAATCTCGTCATTCATGTCTTCATTTGCAGAAATGACTCATTGATATAGCTGACATGAAAGTCACATTTTATACTGTAACTGCATCTCTTACATAAGCATGACACAGATTTACCTGAGGTTTTTATGTTTTAAATAATTTTATAATAACCATTATTTTATTTGAAAATCATAATTTCTTTATAACTAAATTCTCAGTGTACCAATAATTTTCTGAACATCATTCACATGAACTTGGCTTCTTTAAAGAATGCAATTAAATACCCGGGGAGGTGGGGTAGTTCATTTTATTCTATTATTATTCTTACTATTTTGTGGTGTATAACTGAGAGAAAATAAGTCAGAAAACTCTACATGATATCTTCGTCAGATATTCCTCAATAACCATAGTATCGTCGTTACAAGAATTAGGGCACATGCTGATTCTATTAAGGTGGCATTGCTCTTTCAAGGCGGGTGTTTCATATTGTTGCTTGTTCCCAGGGCAACGTTGCGGCGATGTCACCAAGCTGCCCACTTTGCCCAACAGCATGGTCAGCGAGGTAAGTGACACATTCTCCCACGATCTGGGTTGAATATGTTAACTGTTTCCATCCTAAGTTTCTAGCCAGTGAGTTACTACTGATTAGTGTTTCTTTAGAAATTTACTGAAGCAGGGCATCACTTGCTACATTCACTGAAGCAGGGCATCACTTGCTACTTTCACTGAAGCAGGGCATCACATGCTACTTTCACTGAAGCAGGGCATCACTTGCTACTTTCACTGAAGCAGGGCATCACTTGCTACTTTCACTGAAGCAGGGCATCACTTGCTACTTTCACTGAAGCAGGGCATCACTTGCTACTTTCACTGAAGCAGGGCATCACTTGCTACTTTCACATTTTACGCAGTAGAATGGTTTTTCGATAACGTTTTTCATTATGTTGTTGATTTTTACAAAAGCAGTTTATTCCAAACAAAAATATGTATTGTAACATCAGACATCATCGTGAAATAGATGCGTATCAGTGGGTGATGGCAGCATGACAGACAGTACCATAAACATACTCAAACTACCTTGAAATGTCTGCCTACAAACACCCAATGAATTTGACATTGTTGTGAAGATAACGTTTTTGCGATAGACTCGGCATTGCTCCTTTTTTACGATGGGAATTTAGTCCCAATGCGCACATTCATTACAGTGTAATATTACAGATATAATGTGTTTTCAGTTCTCTTCCCCGAGTCCCTGATACCAAAGATAGCGCAGATGAAGGCAGCTAAGCACACCTCATCGTCCCAATCCTCGGGATTGGTGAAGGTGACCCCAGTCATCGGAATCCGGAAGTGTCCACTAGGTGTCAGCACCGTCGACAGGCAGCCAAAACACAAGTTCTTCAATGAGAAGTTAAACAGCCGCCAGAGGGCAGCAGTGATGCGGATACTCGGGGGACAGTGTCGGCCGACCCCGTATATTCTCTTTGGACCTCCTGGTGAGAAATACCACAACATTTCGTTGATTTGTCAGCAAGTGAGGGAAGATTCTTGTGGGCCAACCTTAGATGCATCATTGTCCCCAAAAAAGACCGCCAAGTGTCTTGTCATATGTATGAATTTATAAAAGATTAATTGCTGAAATTGTTTCCACAATTCAGAGACGTCAGATACGCTCGAAGATGTGTATTTTTTTAAAGTACTAAAAAAACAATATTGTACTTATAGTATGATAGAGTATGTTTACTTTTGTTACAATTACATACCTGTAAATGGTTACTTTTCATGCTTGAAGTGTTTCGATATGAAGTAATCAAATCTGTTGTGTCCATTTTATCCAAAATTACTTTCTTGTTGAATCTCTGCAGTTGGATAAAGGATATTTCTGGGAGTCACTATCAAATTAAGGTTTTGAATGTTGCACTCAGAACACTCCATTCTGTGCAATGACAGTTTAAATAAAACAAATCATTAACAATATGTCTGTGTGTGTTCTTCAGGCACGGGAAAGACAATGACCGTCGTTGAGGCTGTTCTACAGATCTTTGAACATGTTCCGTCCAGTCGAATCGTCGTGTGTGCTCCGTCCAACAGTGCAGCTGACCTCCTGGTCAGTTGGTCACTACTCTGTCCCTCTGCTGTCCACCTGTGTCACTTCTGACCACTCTGCATCATTTCCTTGCAGTCTGTGTCTTTGGGCCGGTCGATCAATCTGTACATTGTCAGTAGAGATGTCATTTAAAGGAATCCTGAATTAGCCAGCATAGTAATTTGTAGCAGGAAGTGTGCTGTCAGTAAAACATGGGAATATTAACATTTTTGTTTTGTTTTGTACAGGTTGTTTTGAAATTGGATGTTTTGTTTACCAGCTGAATGTGTTGCATGGTGGAAACTTTCAAATTATGAACATTGGCATGAGTTTAATAACTAGTAACTGAACACATTTTGGTAGTCAATATAATTTAAACATAACTTTTTTGTCTTACGTACTATAGTCATAAGAACACTAATAATAAATTTAAAATAAAACTTAAGAGTGAGCATCCTCTCTTTGAAGAACTGGTCCTGAGTCTCCTGGTGTGAAATTGTACGTGGTTTTACCTGTCGGGGAAAAACCAAGTTACAACAAAGCATGTGATGTGTGTAATAAAATATTTTTGTCCTAAGATCAGTGTCAATACTGAGAAACAAAAATAAGCATCTAGTAAACTGGTTTATATGAAGGCAAGTAGCCGGTATGGTGGGAGGGCGGTATTATTTATTTCACTGTTCACATTGACTCGAAACATGCATGACTTGTTGTGGTGCATGTGCAGGCAGAACGATTGCATTCAAGTGGCCGGGTGAAGACGTCGGAGATGGTCAGACTGAACGCCTTCCAGAGAATTGAGGAGGTGAGTGGAAACTGCTTGGTCTGAGGAACGGCTTACGGTCCCTGGGAGTAACTGCTTGGGTTCAGGGAACAGCTTAGTGGTTCCAGGAAGAGCTGTCTGGTCCCATGAACAGATGCAGGAACAGTTGTCTGACTCTGGGAATAACTGAGTGGCACTTGTATTTGTGTAGTATATTAATGAGTTGATTGGGTTACTGAGGTAGTGCATTTAATTAATTTGTGATTTTGTTCTGGATAAATCCATTTTAACTTGTGACTTTTCTGAATTAACATATGACAATATTTGTTTCATTGCCAATTTCTAATGTGCTACGATGTACCATTAATATATTTATTCTAATAAAATATATGTACATTCATGAATATATGTACGACTAAGGGAAGTAGTAATATAAATATAGCAAAATATATATTACATGTAAAAAGTAATGAAAAATATTTGACATTAATGATTGTATTGACAGAACATCGATGCAACAATCCAGCCATACTGTCGGAATGCAGATGAGTTGGAGCTAGTTGCTCGACACCGCATCATTGTGTGTACATGCAGCAGCGCCGCCCTACTGGGCTCGTTGTCACTGTCCTCCGGCCACTTCACACACGTGTTCGTTGACGAGGTGTGTCACCGAATTATCTTCCTTGTTACAATTTGTTATTGCTGATTTAGAAATAACAATAATTATATAAATGTTTTGTGGTGTGTGATTGTAAAAGCCTCATGTGCATTATGTTAAAATGTTGGAATGAAAGAAATGGTCTGTTTACAAGACAACATGCTGCTTTCAGAGTTGTGGTCTTAGCCCTGATGGTAATTATCAATAAAATTTAATGCATTCAAATTAAATGCTGGACCCTATCAACACAAATAAATCTACACATATAAATCTAGCCTGATATTATCTATAAAGGTTTCAACCAATAAACCACATACACAAAACAGTCTCCTGCATTCGGTGGGAGACTCCAATAATTATGTTAACATACATGGGGTTTAGATGTATTTGTGCACAACAGATCTACAAAATGTAAACAATCGTGCAGTTTGGAGAGACATGATTCATTGTCTACAGCAGATGGCAGCACCAGACTCTTGCTTCAGACAGCAGATGGCAGCACCAGAGTTTTTCTTTTTTGTTACATAAACAAAAGCACGTAGAAATCCTCCTTTTAAACATGACAACATGAATGAAAAGAAATGCACAGTTGCCATTTTCACCATAAGTGGTGGTATGCAATTTCAAAATGATACTCTTAATTTTGTGTTTGGGTGTTAGTTGTTAAACATGGTTTTATCTGGAAACTCTCCAATTGTAGGCTGGCCAAGCAACGGAGCCAGAGTGTCTCATCTCTATGTGTCTACTTGCTGGTACTGATGGTCAGGTAAGTTAGTGTTATGTGTCTACTTGCTGGTACTGATGGTCAGGTAAGTTAGTATTATATGTCTACTCTAGTAAATATATCTTTTTTTCTAAAATCTCAGGCTGATAAATGTTGAGATGGCTTGTCTAGTATGCACTGTGCAGTGCTAGTTTTTGCACAACATACAAATGTTAGCTATCATGTGTGAGTGACTGTGCACAGATGAACCCATAACAGTATGAGCTAAATACATTTACGATATGCAGCTATAATGATGTGGTTTCAAGCCATCGATAAAACTACACATAACTAGTAACAGCGGCCAAGTGTAGGTTTACTTTCATGGAAATGTTCATCAAGTTGAAAGAATACTATATTCAGGGATGAGATTTTTCCGGTTTTTGCAGATTTTCCGGCATTTTGTAGTCAGAAAACGCACCCGTGAGAAACGTGTAAATCCAGGAAATTTTTTTATGGGGGGCATATGGGAGTTTGTATGAAAAAAATCCTTCCCTTGGGTCGGAAACATTAAAATGCATATTTAAAAAATGACAATTTTTGCGCTTTTGGTACACCCCAGAGGGCTTACCTTCTGAGAGACTGCAAAAATGAAAATGTTTCTCGGGAGGCTTACGGCGCCCCCCGAACCCTCAGACCGCTCACTCATATCACACCCTTATTTGCCCCATGTAAATTGTTCCTTTATTTTCTCTCTCCCCTGTCTCATCCCTGTATATTAAAACAAGATTCCTTATTAAACAACTAATCAATTGGACTCACAGCGACATTTCAACAACCATCGGTGGTTTCATCAGGAACTGTGTCTTCACTGCTGCTGCTGCTTTCACGTGATGTAATCTGTAGCCCCCCTCGTCTATGTTCATAGTTGGTGTAATCTTCCTAATCCAGATGACTTCTTTAACACAACGCACACACCTGTGTCTCTATCCGTCACTTATGTTGTGTAATCGGGAATCTTGTTTTAATGTAGGTTTACTGTTACAGAATTTGCTTTCTGACCCGGTTTTGTTTCAGTTGTCTTGCGTCATGTTAACTGAATTGCTAAAACATGAATGTTATGTAGAGGTTGTATGTAATAAACCAAGTTTCTTGTACTGGTGGAGTCTGTGATTAAATGACATTGTACTTATGTTCCTGTATGTGTTATGATCATCCAATATCAGGACTGATATTAACCCTCCCTCTGACAGACTGTGCTGGCAGGAGACCCCCTACAGCTAGGGCCGGTACTGAGAAGTCACCACGCTAAGCAGTACCATCTCGACCTGTCTCTGCTCGAGAGACTCATCCAGCGTCCGCTGTACCGGCGAGATGAGTCGAAGTTTGCCGACCATGGCAGTTATGACCCGTTCCTTGTGAGTTGACCAGTTCGCTACGTTTTTATAATTTGATTTAGTTTGTGCACATTTCTGACTACCTCTGTAGATATGGGTGGATGAATTGATAAATAAAAAGCTTGGAAAAGTTTCGGCACCAGATGGCACTACAAGTAGTGTCAGCTTACCTGGTGACACAGTAGAAGGGGCCGGCATTGTTAGAACTAAAACTCTTTGGATATTTGGTTTAAAAAATCATTACAATATTGTACAAGGTGTGATTAATGAGGTGTGAATTGGCCAGTGGATGTTGTTAACAGTTTTAAAGCATAATCAATGTTAATTGATTATTTCATCATTATTTCAGTTTAAATTTTTCCATGACTTTTTAGTTGTAATCAACGATTTTCATTAGAAACTGTTTGATAGTCATTCTGCACAGATGTCTAAGTCAGCCATCACATGTCACATGATGGGACCAGACGTGTAGATGATGAGTTGGACTGTAGAACAAGGGGCAGCCCGCTGGAGGGGATAGTGTAGTGGTCAGTCTGGCACATCAGTGGCCCAGGTTCAAAACCCCGTCATGGCACACATGGTATATTTGGTGTTGAGACCTGGCTCTCAACATCGGGGACTGTGTAATCAGAGAATCACATTAATGTCGGTCCCGTCTGAATTTGGGACGTAAAAGAACCACTGAGGATGACAAGCACCCTGGCAGTGCCCACCCTCAGTGCCTGCATAGAAAGGGCGGCTTGGTGTATATATATTGTAAAATACCTCATAAGAACATAACATTGTAACCACAATATATACAGACTAGTCAGTTAATAGAACCCTGCTGGAGACAACTCGAACAAAGAAACAATTTGGACAAGAAAAACCGTAAGATGACAGGCATGAGAGTTGTACCAACTTTCATCTGTCTATGGCAGTCTCCTGGCTGCACTATGCAGAATCACTCCAAAAGCCATGGGTAGAGCTTCCGACTCTCAACTAAGAGAACCCGAGGGTTCTAATCCTGAGCTGCAGTTTTAAAAACCTTGGGCAAGTTTTTTCAACTCTACATTTGCTCCAGTTCACTCAGCTGTATGAATGAATACATGGCTATAGACATTGGTGGAAATTTGTACAAGCAGCTGCCGCCCATTAATTGCAGCGTATCTGGATGCTTCCCAGAGCAGCCAAGACGGTGTTGATTGAACTGGTCTGTCAGGGAAGTAAAATGTAAAGTGCTTTGACTGGATACTGCGTTATATAAGAACTTGTCTTTTAAAAAGATCGATTTGTTTCAGGTGACTAAGTTGATAGAGAACTATCGCTCGCACCCTGTGTTGCTACAACTTCCCTCGGAGCTCTTCTACGATGGAGAGCTGCAATGTTCTGGAGACACCAGCATCACGGAGTGTATGTGTGGCTGGGACATGCTGCCTAATAAGGACAACAGCCCTCTCATCTTCCATGGCATGCGGGTGAGTGAAAGGTGTAGGGTGAACTACTTACACGTTGTAGATAAGTTCAGATGAAATAATGTGCACTTCATGAGTCTGACAAGTGTTATGATTATTTAAAAAATATGGCTAAATTCCACCATAATTTAAAGAAAACTTTACAACCTTGCCTATCCACCACAGCTCCCTGATGTATCAATCGATCTGATGGTGAGGTTCGTGAGGTTGGTGAGGAGTGGTGGTCGTGAGGTAGAGTGCCGGACTGTCAATTGAGGGATGGTAGTTTAATCCTCTGCCATCGTTTCGAAACTTAGGCAATTTTGTTCACCTTTTTTGAAGTGAATTTCAAATTACCTGTGTCTTTCAGAAGAGACACCGAAAGCCGGTGGTCCCTTCTATCTGGTATCTATGGCAGGGGAAGTAAAACACCACACACATATGTAACCTGTAGTGAACTCATTAATTCTAGAGAAGTACAACTCTGAAAAACCAACCTTGACAATACTGTAGCCACCCAAACATAGAGTGATGAGCTGACCATAAGAAGAAGATGAAGATGACGACTGACATTGTTTGTTGACTCTGAGACCAGTTAACGCTTTTGTATTGATACACCTCTGGGCTTGGTTTCTAAGGGTTTAAGCCCAATAGAAGTTACCTTATTGTTATTATTACTATTAATCAGTGAGACTTGTGGAAAAAGCAAACAACAGAATCAAATATGGCTGTTGTCTCGGGGTAGAACTTCAAGTGGCCAAGCACAACACTAAATTCTTCAATGTGAGCTGGCTGTCTATGAAATACAGAACTTAGGTTAGAAGCCATTTAACTTGCATGGTGATGTGATTGGTTGGTGTCCAAAATATCCAGTTACATCAAGTGCTCGTTGCAGGGTGAAGATGTACGCGAGGGCAACAGCCCTTCTTGGTTCAACCCCGTCGAGGTGATGCAGGTGGTGAAATACGTACAGGCACTGGTGTCCAGCAGGCACAACCTCATGTTTGATGACATCGGCATCATCACACCTTACAGGAAACAGGTAGGGAAATCATTGTCAATATGTGTGTTCAAATTTTATATTGATATTTTATTTAATGTTTATGCATGCACATATGCATTATGCAATATAACTACAACCCCGAAATAACAAGTTTGTTTTCGGGAAATACATGAGTGACAGAATTGTGATATCAGTTGTGAAAAATATTGCTGATGTTTGCTGCGATCGCCAGCATTCTCAGCGTTATTTACACAAATTTACGCCAAACCCAGACCAGAGCAACAAATCCAAACCAGACATCCTCAGGAGTTTCTGTAAAATGGAAAATTTAAAGGCTTTGTTTTATGTTGTGTACTTTTATAAGATATTTAAATATTTTGGAAGTATCATCATTTGAAAGAGCATCAACCATTTGTTGCTAAAGGGCAGAGTACCGGTAGATTCTATCCCAGCATATGGCCTTTAACCAGTAATTGTGCATGTACATACATGGATCATAATGGCAATGGTGCACATGGATCATAATGGCAATGGTGCACATGGATCATAATGGCAATGGTGCACATGGATCACAATGGCAATGGTGCACATGAATCATAATGGCAATGGTGCACATGGATCACAATGGCAATGGTGCACATGGATCATAATGGCAATGGTGCACATGGATCATAATGGCAATGGTGCACATGGATCGCAATGGCAATGGTGCACATGGATCACAATGGCAATGGTGCACATGGATCATAATGGCAATGGTGCACATGGATCGCAATGGTAACGGTGCACTGGCTAGACCTTCAGAGTCTCAATCAAGATAAATCATCGTAATCTGAATAGGGTTGTAAGGTTGTAAGAAGCCAATATTTGCTATTGGAAATGTATACAACGGGGGGAGGGTGTGTGTGTTCATGTTATTGAGTGTGTGAACCACAAGTCAGGTGGGTGAAATCAGTTATGGTTTCAGCCTGAACTTGCAATTTGTTAACTGTATTCCAGTCAACTATTAAGCTGGTCAGTGAGGGCTGTGGTGACTATGCAGCATCTGGTGTTATTGGTTGTTAGCTGTTGTATGAAGTGTTATTGGTTGTTAGCTGTTGTATGAAGTGTTATTGGTTGTTGGCTGTTGTATGAAGTGTTATTGGTTGTTGGCTGTTGTATGAAGTGTTATTGGTTGTTGGCTGTTGTATGAAGTGTTATTGGTTGTTGGCTGTTGTATGAAGTGTTATTGGTTGTTGCTGTTGTATGAAGTGTTATTGGTTGTTGGCTGTTGTATGAAGTGTTATTGGTTGTTGGCTGTTGTATGAAGTGTTATTGGTTGTTGGCTGTTGTATGAAGTGTTATTGGTTGTTGGCTGTTGTATGAAGTGTTATTGGTTGTTGGCTGTTGTATGAAGTGTTATTGGTTGTTGGCTGTTGTATGAAGTGTTATTGGTTGTTGGCTGTTGTATGAAGTGTTATTGGTTGTTGGCTGTTGTATGAAGTGTTATTGGTTGTTGGCTGTTGTATGAAGTGTTATTGGTTGTTAGCTGTTGTATGAAGTGTTATTGGTTGTTGGCTGTTGTATGAAGTGTTATTGGTTGTTGGCTGTTGTATGAAGTGTTATTGGTTGTTGCTGTTGTATGAAGTGTTATTGGTTGTTGGCTGTTGTATGAAGTGTTATTGGTTGTTGGCTGTTGTATGAAGTGTTATTGGTTGTTGGCTGTTGTATGAAGTGTTATTGGTTGTTGGCTGTTGTATGAAGTGTTATTGGTTGTTGCTGTTGTATGAAGTGTTATTGGTTGTTGGCTGTTGTATGAAGTGTTATTGGTTGTTGGCTGTTGTATGAAGTGTTATTGGTTGTTGGCTGTTGTATGAAGTGTTATTGGTTGTTGGCTGTTGTATGAAGTGTTATTGGTTGTTGGCTGTTGTATGAAGTGTTATTGGTTGTTGGCTGTTGTATGAAGTGTTATTGGTTGTTGGCTGTTGTATGAAGTGTTATTGGTTGTTGGCTGTTGTATGAAGTGTTATTGGTTGTTGGCTGTTGTATGAAGTGTTATTGGTTGTTGGCTGTTGTATGAAGTGTTATTGGTTGTTGGCTGTTGTATGAAGTGTTATTGGTTGTTGGCTGTTGTATGAAGTGTTATTGGTTGTTGGCTGTTGTATGAAGTGTTATTGGTTGTTGGCTGTTGTATGAAGTGTTATTGGTTGTTGGCTGTTGTATGAAGTGTTATTGGTTGTTGGCTGTTGTATGAAGTGTTATTGGTTGTTGGCTGTTGTATGAAGTGTTATTGGTTGTTGGCTGTTGTATGAAGTGTTATTGGTTGTTGGCTGTTGTATGAAGTGTTATTGGTTGTTGGCTGTTGTATGAAGTGTTATTGGTTGTTGGCTGTTGTATGAAGTGTTATTGGTTGTTGGCTGTTGTATGAAGTGTTATTGGTTGTTGGCTGTTGTATGAAGTGTTATTGGTTGTTGGCTGTTGTATGAAGTGTTATTGGTTGTTGGCTGTTGTATGAAGGAGTGTTCATATGAGTTGTTGGCTGTTGTATGAAGTGTTATTGGTTGTTGGCTGTTGTATGAAGTGTTATTGGTTGTTGGCTGTTGTATGAAGTGTTATTGGTTGTTGGCTGTTGTATGAAGTGTTATTGGTTGTTGGCTGTTGTATGAAGTGTTATTGGTTGTTGGCTGTTGTATGAAGTGTTATTGGTTGTTGGCTGTTGTATGAAGTGTTATTGGTTGTTGGCTGTTGTATGAAGTGTTATTGGTTGTTGGCTGTTGTATGAAGTGTTATTGGTTGTTGGCTGTTGTATGAAGTGTTATTGGTTGTTGGCATGAAGTTTATTGGTTGTTGGTGTGTATAGTGTTATTGGTTGTTGCTGTTGTATGAAGTGTTATTGGTTGTTGGCTGTTGTATGAAGTGTTATTGGTTGTTGGCTGTTGTATGAAGTGTTATTGGTTGTTGGCTGTTGTATGAAGTGTTATTGGTTGTTGGCTGTTGTATGAAGTGTTATTGGTTGTTGGCTGTTGTATGAAGTGTTATTGGTTGTGGCTTATAATTATGTTGTTGGCTGTTGTATGAAGTGTTATTGGTTGTTGGCTGTTGTATGAAGTGTTATTGGTTGTTGGCTGTTGTATGAAGTGTTATTGGTTGTTGGCTGTTGTATGAAGTGTTATTGGTTGTTGGCTGTTGTATGAAGTGTTATTGGTTGTTGCTGTTGTATGAAGTGTTATTGGTTGTTGGCTGTTGTATGAAGTGTTATTGGTTGTTGGCTGTTGTATGAAGTGTTATTGGTTGTTGGCTGTTGTATGAAGTGTTATTGGTTGTTGGCTGTTGTATGAAGTGTTATTGGTTGTTGGCTGTTGTATGAAGTGTTATTGGTTGTTGCTGTTGTATGAAGTGTTATTGGTTGTTGGCTGTTGTATGAAGTGTTAGGTTTGGCTTGATGAAGTGTTATTGTTGTGCTGTTGTATGAAGTGTTATTGGTTGTTGGCTGTTGTATGAAGTGTTATTGGTTGTTGGCTGTTGTATGAAGTGTTATTGGTTGTTGGCTGTTGTATGAAGTGTTATTGGTTGTTGGCTGTTGTATGAAGTGTTATTGGTTGTTGGCTGTTGTATGAATTTATTGGTTGTTGCTGTTGTATGAAGTGTTATTGGTTGTTGGCTGTTGTATGAAGTGTTATTGGTTGTTGGCTGTTGTATGAAGTGTTATTGGTTGTTGGCTGTTGTATGAAGTGTTATTGGTTGTTGGCTGTTGTATGAAGTGTTATTGGTTGTTGGCTGTTGTATGAAGTGTTATTGGTTGTTGGCTGTTGTATGAAGTGTTATTGGTTGTTGGCTGTTGTATGAAGTGTTATTGGTTGTTGGCTGTTGTATGAAGTGTTATTGGTTGTTGGCTGTTGTATGAAGTGTTATTGGTTGTTGGCTGTTGTATGAAGTGTTATTGGTTGTTGGCTGTTGTATGAAGTGTTATTGGTTGTTGGCTGTTGTATGAAGTGTTATTGGTTGTTGGCTGTTGTATGAAGTGTTATTGGTTGTTGGCTGTTGTATGAAGTGTTATTGGTTGTTGGCTGTTGTATGAAGTGTTATTGGTTGTTGGCTGTTGTATGAAGTGTTATTGGTTGTTGGCTGTTGTATGAAGTGTTATTGGTTGTTGGCTGTTGTATGAAGTGTTATTGGTTGTTGGCTGTTGTATGAAGTGTTATTGGTTGTTGGCTGTTGTATGAAGTGTTATTGGTTGTTGGCTGTTGTATGAAGTGTTATTGGTTGTTGGCTGTTGTATGAAGTGTTATTGGTTGTTGGCTGTTGTATGAAGTGTTATTGGTTGTTGGCTGTTGTATGAAGTGTTATTGGTTGTTGGCTGTTGTATGAAGTGTTATTGGTTGTTGGCTGTTGTATGAAGTGTTATTGTTGTTGCTGTGTATGAAGTGTTATTGGTTGTTGGCTGTTGTATGAAGTGTTATTGGTTGTTGGCTGTTGTATGAAGTGTTATTGGTTGTTGGCTGTTGTATGAAGTGTTATTGGTTGTTGGCTGTTGTATGAAGTGTTATTGGTTGTTGGCTGTTGTATGAAGTGTTATTGGATTGTTGGCTGTTGTATGAAGTGTTATTGGTTGTTGGCTGTTGTATGAAGTGTTATTGGTTGTTGGCTGTTGTATGAAGTGTTATTGGTTGTTGGCTGTTGTATGAAGTGTTATTGGTTGTTGGCTGTTGTATGAAGTGTTATTGGTTGTTGGCTGTTGTATGAAGTGTTATTGGTTGTTGGCTGTTGTATGAAGTGTTATTGGTTGTTGGCTGTTGTATGAAGTGTTATTGGTTGTTGGCTGTTGTATGAAGTGTTATTGGTTGTTGGCTGTTGTATGAAGTGTTATTGGTTGTTGGCTGTTGTATGAAGTGTTATTGGTTGTTGGCTGTTGTATGAAGTGTTGTTGGTTGTTGGCTGTTGTATGAAGTGTTATTGGTTGTTGGCTGTTGTATGAAGTGTTATTGGTTGTTGGCTGTTGTATGAAGTGTTATTGGTTGTTGGCTGTTGTATGAAGTGTTATTGGTTGTTGGCTGTTGTATGAAGTGTTATTGGTTGTTAGCTGTTGTATGAAGTGTTATTGGTTGTTAGCTGTTGTATGAAGTTTGAGGGAAGGGTTTAGGTTGGATGCATCTTTTACTTTGGGGGGGGCTGGAAGAATGCTGCAGCTGTATAAATGGGTACTTGTCTATAAACTGTGATGGATAATTGTGTAGGAACAGTCTGTGAATGAATTGCAACGCGTGGATGCTTCCATAGAATAGATGATGTTTAATTAAACAGGTCTGCCAGGGAGATATATGAGGTGTTTTGTGCATGACTGTTTACTGCGCTATATAAACACTTTTATCTTATCTTTTAACCAGAAAATAGTACTAGATGTATGTCACTTTGCAATGTCAGTGTCTCAGCTATAAAAAATGTTAACATTAGTATGCTATTCTGATTCTGTTGTTATTGCATATCACCTATCTCATTCAAGTGGAAGCTATCATAAATGATTACTTTGTTATGGATATTTTGGATGTGAACAGGTCGAAAAGATTCGTCTTCTCATTGACCGTCTTGGAATGGAGAAGGTCAAGGTCGGGTCAGTGGAAGAATTCCAAGGTCAGGAGCGACTGGTCATGATAATATCAACAGTGAGTATTTGTGACCCTATCATTTTATTGTGATTATTGTTTTATAATAATAATAAGTTAACATGTACTTACTAAATTGATATTTTTTATACATACAGTAATTATATTGCAGTGGTAGCTGTGTAATTGTAAGTGTAATTGGTTTAATGCATTTGTAATACTGATAAAATGTCAGAGTGTTTATTTTACTGTTTTAATGTTTTTAATTTAACGTTTTGTTGATAAAACAATCATGTTTTCCTCACCAGGTTCGCTCCAATGAATCGCAGCTGGGCTCGGATCGCGTGCATAACCTCGGGTTCTTGAGCAACCCAAAACGCTTCAACGTTGCAATCACACGAGCGCAGGCCCTGTTGATCATTGTGGGAAACCCTCACATCTTGGCCCAGGTTGGTCAACAGAACGATTGACCGTCCCGAATACTTTGTGACTGCAGTTCTTTTTTCACATATAATCAAATTCAGTGTAACTCTAAATAAACATTATCATATTCCCATATTAATATTTTCAAAGTTGGACGTTACAGTTTTTAGTATCTGAGTTAAAAGGTCACTGTGTTAAATGTGACATCTTATAGTAAAGATATATGCCTACTATTGGATTTCCATATATGACTTACTTGCATTTGTAGCAGTGTTATTCACATTAATGTATTGATCAGAAAGCAAATCAAGTTCAATGATTTGCACCTTCAGTTTTGCCAGTTTGTTTTTAATTTGTAGTTTTAGTATTCTCGTATGGGCAAACAAAAAAGTTATAGTTGGGTGATGCAGAAATGGCCTAGAAGTGATTGATTTAACTCTTTACTGCACAGACCGTCCAAAACCGCCCAACCCCTCGTACGCGCAGACCGTCCAAAACCGCCCAGTAAATTCACAGTTCATGGGCCTTTCGTTTACCACGATCACATCCTTCTTTTACATTAACCAGCCAGCTCAAACTGCTGATATAAGCTCTATGTAGGTCACGGAAACATGTGCTGTCGCCATCTTGTGAAAAATAGTTTTCGTTTGCGAATTAAGTGAGTTTATTTGGAAGGATATTGAAGTGCGTTCGTCTAGTTAACCTCTGACATCGTGCAGCATTTGGCGGATATAACTGAGATAATTTCTCAACGATTTCGAGTCGGATATCGATGTTTTAACAAATTTAATATGTAGCATGATGAAGTTGCTTATTTATTTTGTCATCATAATTGTTAGAGTTTGCTTCAAGATTTGAAATGTAATTGATTGTAACACATAAATTTTAATAACACATTTTATTCACACAATCATTCAATGTACAGTGCAATTAATTTCATATATTTTCATGCAAGCAACATGCAGCGTAATTCACAGATGACTGCCATCTGAAAGTTGTCTGCCCACAGCAGGGTGTAAAATAAGAAGGCTGTCTACCCAGTAAAGAGTTAATCCTCCATGACCCATGTCAAAAGGACAACTGACTTCAACTATTAACATACAATGGACTTGAACACTTATTTGCAAAAGAGCTAAATGACAATTTATCTGTCCGTTTTCCTCCTGTGTGATATTTGTGTTGTAGGACCCGTATTGGCGAGCCTTGATAAGGTTCTGCGTATCTCGGGGGACGTACATCGGCTGTGACCTCCCAGGCACAGAGGACTGGCACCACCCACAAGGTAACAGTAAAATAAATTTGTGCCCTGTAACATCACTAAATTGTATCACTAAGTTGTATTAAAACAAGATTCTTAATACACATAACTAATAATTTTTGACTCACATCGACTTTCCTGAGGAAGGCCATTGATGTAGTCAAACATTAAATGTGAGTTGAAAATTATTAGTCGTGTGTTAAAAATCTTGTTTTAATATGACTGAGTTACTTTGTCGACACCATTGCACAAATTACCAAAAATGCTCTCCCTCCTTAAGGGAAAACGTGGTAGTTTGTAAGTGACTCAAGATGTTCCTCTCCGCGGACGGGCAGGAAAGAGAAGAGAAAACCAAAATCCAGGTCAGCTTAACTCCAGACTTTTGTAGAAAGGAGAAGAATAACAGTTAGTTAAACCGGTTTTACATTAATTTATAGTGAGTTCTTTTACTTCCCCAATCACAGACAGACAGGAACAACTTCTTTCAGTTGAATCGAATCTATCAGTGCCATTGGTGGTTGGTGAAAAGGCTGCTAGACCACAGATCACGAGGATAAAGCTACTGTGATGTAGCTGGTTACGATATTGTGATATAATGCAAAAGTGGCAAACCCTTTGTATGTCATTGTAATACGGCAAAACTGTGACATCTGTTTTCTTTCTAGGAACAGAAAGTGAAGTTGCATCTGCTGACGTTGATGGTGAAAAAAGTGCTGACTTCAGCAATGGCCATGACGTTGAAGTTGCTGACAAGCAAAATGCTGATGTCAGCATTTGCAAAGACGGAGCAGATGCTGGCTGTACCAACAGTGAACAAGATGATGTTGATGAACAAATCAGCAATGGAAATAGAGTTGACAGTTCTGATGAACATGATGGTTCTGACTTCAGCACTGATGAAGAAGTTGATGTTGCTGACTTTACCAATAGTAAACCAGTTGATGTCAGCAATCGCAAAAGGGTTGACATAGCTGACAACCAAAGTGATGATATCATAAGCAATGAAGAAACTGATGGTCCTGACAACAAAGGTGATGACATTACAAGCAAAGAAGAAGTTGATGGTGCTGACAACATGGATTCTAACATTACTAAAAGTAAACAACATGATGTTGCTGACAAACAAGTCAGCACCGGTAATGGTGCTGACACTGCTTATAGTCTTGATGCTGTTGTCACCATTGGTGAAGAAGCTGATGTTGATGACAGTTCAGACGCTGATGTTATTAACAGCAAAGAAGTTGATGTTGTTGACGTGCAAAATGTTGACATCAACAATGGCCATGACAGAGGTGATGGTATTGCAGAAGCAGTTGATGCTGCTGACAATATCTATGGTGACAGTACAAATGCTGACACTGCAGATGCTGAGATCATAAACACTAAGCATGTTGATGTTGCTGACAATCCATATGTTGACATTACCAATGATAAAGAAGATGTTGCTGACAAGCAGAATGATGTTGTCAGCAATGCTGATGAAGTTGATGATGCTGACAGTACATGTGTTGATGTCAGCAGTGGCCATGGAACTACTAGTGCTGACAGGAATGCTACCACAGGTGACACTAAGATATCTGGTGACATAGAAAGTGACATGGTAATGGATGACAGTGTCAATGACACAGATGCATGTGACGTCACAAGATATGACACAGACATAGGTGATGTCACCAGAAATGACACAGTATATGAAGACTGCAGAGACGTCACTGTATATGAAGACAGCAAAGATGTCACCATATACGAGGACACTAGAGATGTCACCGTATATGAAGAGAGCAGAGATGTCACCACATGTGAGGACGATGATGACACAGTCTTACTTGGCCTTCCAGCCTGTAGGGTTAGCAGAGGTGACACTAAGGAATTCCATGGCAACAATGGTGACACGAAGGTGTGCATGGATGTTGGCAACAGAGCCATATCTGATGACATCAAAGAAGACATGGTGCATTGTCACAAGAATGGTGACATAGAGGCATGTAAAGAGAATGACACAGTCAGTCATGATGACACGTCCGATGCTAAAGTATGTCGTGACGCAGAGGAGTTGGATGACACTACACACAATGTGTTTGATGACACTACAGGTGACACAGATGTGGTTGATGACGTGAGATGTGACAGTGAAATGGGTGATGACACAGTAAATGACACAGATGTTTGCTGTGACACAAGAAATGACATTGATAAAGGTGACACATATTTGTTTGGTGACAAATGTTGCGACACAAATGTAAGCAGTGACACAAGAAAAGACATTGATGACAATGACACATGTCTGTTTGGAGACAGGAGTGACATAAACAAGGTTCGGACTGTTGACCCTCAAAATGACCGCACAGTGGCGCCACCTACTGGTCCCAGCAGTACGGCAAAATGCAACAAGGCTGACAATTGCCAAAACCAAGAAGTGGACCCAAAACATGTGTCATTTGCAAAAGAGGCAGGACATGATGACACCGACACTGTTGTCTCGGGAGATGTCAGGATGTCGGTGTGTGACAGCCGACACAACTACAGTGGAAGCAATGCAACCGATGAACCAGCGGAAACCACAAAACCAACAACCGCAAAACCAACCCTGCTTGAAAAGAAAATCAACCGACAGCTTCAGGTGAGATATTAGGTGTCATCCTCTGTGCACAGAGCGTTAGTTCAAAGAATAATATAAATGGAACAAGTTATTCTCACAAACTTGCAGTTTCAACAAGAATCTTAAAGATTAAGTAATTATTATTATACCCTTTTTATTACATACCCGGTAGTTTTACAATTTGTTTGTAAATAAGTAGAGAAAGAATATCATTTTTAAATAATAATATTTTGTGGTGTTAATAAATGTAATAGCAGATATGTTTTAAAGTGGCTGCTGTATTTTTAGAGCATTCATTTCCTTACCAAATCTTATATAAATGTGTGGAACATACACATTTCTTTAGTTGAAATATAAAGTTTAGCACACATTTTTAAATCAGGCATATTTGATTATAGTTTGTATGGTTTTATATTACTGGGTACATTCTATTTAAATATGGTTAGTGAGTAGTTTGTAGACTACATAAGTATCTGTGTGCTACAATGTTGACTCATAAAGCAGACATGTTATGTTGTTTTGTAGTATTACTTTGGCGACTTCAATCTGATGAAAGACGTGTTTCTACAGAAATATATCAACAACAATGCTGATGGCTGTATCCTTTCCTGTTCTTGTTCATGTCTACCTTTTCATAGGCATGCATTATCTAATTCCTGGTGATTTATGGCATTGGGCAATCACTAAATTTGCCACCAGGATGTAGACAATTTTAATCCGATGACATGTTAGATTGAGCATATGAATGTATGATTTTGTAAAATTTTAAACATATGCTATGCATTTCAACCAAAATCAAAACATTAATGGAACATTTAATTTTGGTTCGGGTGTAGAATATGCCAGTATGACGTAATACCTGTTTCACCTTGGTATGTCACATATGTGTATTGTAATGAGATGTTTTTATTGTGCTTTTATGTGACAGTTCTGTGTGTTTGCACCTTGACACAAACAGGGGTTGACCTGTCACTCTTGGTGACATTCAAGCGACTCCAGTCTCTTAGCACCGACTTTGACGTCATCACCACAGCACTGAGCAAGTGCACAGCAAACGTTGTTGAGGTACACGTGAACTATTGTGTGTTATATATATATATATATATATATATATATATATATATATATATATATATATATATATACACTTGTATAAAGTATTGTATTCCTGTGTTGTAAATATATTAATAATATTGCTAAGAGTGTGATGTGTGTGTGGGTGTGTATGTCGCGCGTGCGTGCTGCGCGCGCGACTAGTTAATCATTGTTTGGCTGAGCTCGTGAGTCATTGTGTTGTATAGTTATAACATGTTTAAATAGTGTTTGCATAAAAACAATTGTGTCAATTTGTTTATATATATTTTATTATGAATAGCAGATGTGCTTTAAGATAACTTTTTCAACACAGTAAATAAAATAAAAGTATTTGATCTTATGCAGTTGTATTTTCATTGGGTTGTAGGTTAGTCCTTGTCGAACAAAAGTGAGGAGGTCGAGCACAAACCCCCTCTGTAAAGACTACATCAAGTGGAAGGAAGCCATCAGGAGTAGATCAGTCGCCGTGGTAAGTTCTCTTCTCAGTACCAACTTATTTCATCCTGATTTCTCTGCTGACTTTGTCATCTCCTTGTTTGCACAGAACGTTTCCATAATGGTCCTGTCAATCCTTGTATATAATTTTCATTACCCGTTTTCTGCCTGCTGCATGAAATCATTGAAAAATCAAATGATAATAAAGTAGAGAAATTTTTCTGTTTGATTCTGCATGAAAATGGACTGTTTTGCAGTATTTCATGAAAAGTGACCTTGTAAATCGGAGATGTTTGCAAATACTGTTATGTTCTTTGTTTTAAAATGTACAGCTGAGGGCTTGAATGAGTTAAATTAAAAATAGCATTCTGCACTATGTAATATTATTTGTTGTTATCGAGTGCTGTATGATAAGATATTTGTGTAAATCGGGTATGCGTAATGTTTTATTTTAAGTTTGATGAAATCATTAAGTTAATTTTGTCATGGCCAAATTGTAACTTATTGGAAAATAAAAAATGTGATCCATACTATAAAATGAAGCTACCAGCATCCTCGCAAGTTATCTGATCTAATGAAATAGATTGTTATGATGTTATAATGTATACACGCTTAACAATTTTAAACATCAATGATTGTGAATTGTGCGGAATGATTTGCCACAGAAGTGACACGTTCTCGTCACCTTGTCAAAGTAGCAATATGGTTTGTCATATTGTAGGAGGGGTGTGGACACAACTTCGGTGGGTCTGGCATGTATCTGCCACGGGAACACATAGACGACTTGCAGGGATTCTTTGAGTTTTACGGCGACGTTGAACACATCCAGCAAGGCATCTGGAAGCGTACGCCTGGTCAGGTAGGACAGTCGTATTGCACGCATTTTTAAATGTTCGTATTGATCATGGTTGAAGACGAAACAGTCTCACCAATTTCTGTGTGTATTTTCCACTTGCAACAATGAATATGTTAGGATTTTGTCAAAAGTATTAATAAATTCTTATTAACACAGATGATATTTTACAAAGCGGTATTACACTTGAGGTGAGTTTACTTTACAAGCCCACAGCCTGCATAGCAGACGTGATATGGATATGACTTAGCTGACATGATTGAAAAGAAGACTGAGGTCATGTTTCAGAGAGACTTCTCGGAGTTGGACCTGGTGGTCTTCCACAAACAAGAGTCTGCGGAGAAGTTGGCCAGGAATGCTCCCATACAGCGATCTGACCGCTCTCTTGTTGTGTACTTCGGGTGGGTAGTCTTGCTCCAAGGACACCTCAGTTGTCAGGTGTGGTTTGTCTCGTGTGTCTCAGACATCCCCAGGCTGGTATTACCATTTCTCAATCACATGCCATTTTTGCAGTTGAATTGTATCTATCTGAACTGACCACCTGAATGCGTAGTAAACTTAACTTCCAAGATACAGTTTAAGAAAACTCAGCATACTATACACTTAAAATTGAAGTTCAAGAGACCCTTGTAAAAATCTACTGATATTGGAATATCTGTAATTGTTGCTGCACCGTTCATACTCACTTCCCCTTGTAGTTCCCCTGCCTCCCCGTTCAATTCCCCTTCCCCGATCTCGCAGCCTGATGGAAGGTGGCACGATAGTATTGCGATATCGGTTTGTACTTCCTCTTTCCGACAGGTACCAGATTTAACAACGGAATCAAACTAGTGCAGTGGATGAGACGTGTCTTCTAAAATGTCTGTTGTCTTCTTGGTTACGTGTGATTCATAAAGTTGAACCGTCTGCTGGAAGACGTTGCTGTTGCTGTAATGCCACTGTGTCTGTTGCAGGGACGCCGTCCAGGACGAGGCTGTGGAGTGGCTGTACGACCTGCACGTGAGGAAGGTTAAGAAGTGCCGCATCCAGCCCGTGGGCAGCCGACGGCAAACCCGTGCGTCGTCAGCACGCGCCACCGACAAGGCAGGAAGAGGCCACGCAAACGCGGCATCTCGATCCCAGCACGCGTCGAGCCACCCACGCACCGATAAACAACAGAGTCGACCCTTCTTCACGGAGTTGTCGCGTGGTTCTAGTCACGGCAGGAGAGACCACAACAGAAGAAGAGGAAATGATGATCGTACAGGGATGGGTGATGTCGGGAGAGGGTCTGGCGCTGATGTTCTTCCAGGAAGAGCAACGTCTTACAAACCAGGTCACGTGGACAGGGAAGACACGAGACACGTCAACACGACAGCTCGTGTTGATCAACCAAGTACACTGGACACTGCGCTGGTTCCTGGTGGGCGGAAGTCACCTCGTGGGAATGTGAGCAAGGGTCGTGGAGCGGTGTACGGGGATGTGGAAGTTGAGCCACTGGGAAGATCTGTACACACCCATGCCGGTCGTCTGGACAGTTTCTCCCCCATCCCCGACATCGGCGTCAAGTTGCCTCCCCCTCTAGTGGTGGCTGGTAGAGGCATCCACGTCGCACCACCACTCAGTCTAGGCAGACCTCGCTCTGGCTCAGGCCACGGCAACGTTGGCGCTGTCCGTGGATCAATGCGGTCAGCGGATGGTCAGTACACACGTGACGGTGCGGCATCATTGAGCAGTAGTGGCCGCCAATCATATGGTGAACGCAGGAGTCCTTCCGTGGACTCTAGTCGAAGTGATGACGATCTCTTATGGACGAGCAAGAGTATGTCGCCTAAATCAGTCACCTCCCTGGACATGAGTCCAGTAAGAGATGCTGCAGCTCCAAGAAGCAATCTACTCGGTGAGGTAGAACACAGCGTGTACACTGATAGAACAGCGACAGGGAATGATATCATGCCTTCTGCCTCTTCCCCAGTCGACATCTGGATTGGAAACGATGATAGCGTTGTCTCCAACGAGTACAATGTTCTCAATCAGACAGACAGTGACGTCATCATAGAAGAGAGCGAATCGGAAGACGACGAAGAATGGACTTAGGGATCTGTGTCAAAATGGGTCTGAAGTAATAAAAGGGAATCGTTTTGTGTAATCAGCAAGTTGACCGTACAGGGGAGATGTCTTCGTTGGAACCTGTTGTCCTCTGTTGACAACTTTAGTAATTGTGTATCATTTTGGCAGATTGAAGATGATGTAACCAAGTCCAAGCAAACAGACATCACATAATATTAATTTACTATTTCAAAGTGACTGATTTTGTTACATTGTAAACACTGTTTAGTTAATGTGGTTATGTTACATTAGATCTCATAAATTCACAAAGTCAAGAAACGTTACTGATTTTTATCATTTCAACCGGCTCCCACTAATGCGTGGTGCGGAACCTGCAATTTGCATGTCCAAAATGGTCGCTGTCGTCAGTTTGCATTAATATACGTTTCATTCGCTAGATGGCAGGACTGTAATAACTCCGTTTTCACTGCATTGTACGGTGACAATTAAACCACCCCGTCAATGACGTTATGTAATGCTTAGTGTGTTGTGTGAAAGCGATACTTATAATTAATTGGTGCTACTATTTCATGCTCAGGTCGGCGTTCTGCTACACCGCTGCTGTGATAATTGACCGTTGATGTGTGACGCCGTGTATCATGTAATTTGTGACGCCGTGTATCATGTAATTTGTGACGCCGTGTATCATGTAATTTTGAGAACTTATCTTGTTCATGTAAGCAGACAATTGTGTGTTATGATTATTATTTCGCTTGAGTGGATATCCCGGTCTTGCCGATGTATGCATTTCTGAATAAACATCGCCGCAACAAAAACGTGATTACTAAATATGTCGTCCACTGTATTTGCTTAGTTTACCATTTTTGAAGAGATGTCTGCTTTATTTCTAAATGATCGTGATATGTGAAAAATAAACTATATTGTTGTCATTATTATTGAGCTCTTTATAGTTCACGCTCCAGCGATGAAGCCTTTTCGTTGAGCTTTTGTTTGCACTCGTAGTCGCCAGCTGCTACACGAAGCAATCGTGGCTTCATTTTTTACGAGCTGTATTGTTTGTACAGCAAGTGACACCGACATTGGTTGGAATGTGATTGCCTCATTGTTGGAATGGTTCAATCAAACATTCCCCAGCCAGCATTGTTGAACACACAATACAATGGGACAGGTTTCATTTGCTCCCTATTCATCAACTCATGAATTGCCGCGTAATGATTGACCCACCAATTTCACTTATGATCCAACTTTTCTTGATCACACCGAAAGGTGTGATAAACATTTTGATGCATAATATGTCTAAAGCCAATTAGTCCGTGTAGGGTGTCATTGCTGATAACAGTTCTGCTTTGCTCGTGAATATGTGATGCTCGATATGCCAGTTGCATAGGTCTATAGTCTATACGTTGTAATACAGTTTTATTAACGTTCTATACCTTTGAATTAATTCTTTTATGCATTGATTATGTAAGTAACGCAAGATTTAAGTATGCTTAGCGAGGTGGGTGTATAATGTATAACTATATAGTTCCATTTGGGTTCTTGGCATAATCTGGTAACCAGCTACATTTGTTTGTTTTTTACTTTTTATACTTTCACCAGTAATACTATGGCATTACCACATTTCCGCGGTAGTGCTTAAGAGAGTCCAGGACAAATTGTTTGTCAATATCCAAATATTGGCCCAACATTTTATTTCTATATTATGTCACCCTGGCCGGCGTTACAAGATGCACGTTCAATATTCACAGTTATAACTTCACGAATACGTGTTGAGCACAGTGTATTGTATTATATGCAACATGTTCTTGTATATCCTGGATCGTATAGACTTCCGTCACCTTGTCGCGCGCACGCACACTGAACACCGTGACGTGTCGCGTTTGTCTACCCTAGTTCACCCTGAGTTCATCCACCGTGTCGTAACACTTTTGTCATGGGAACAGACACTCCACAATATAATGCAATTCGTTTATCCATCCAGGCTCACACATCATTATTTCGCCCTGATCAACAGTGATACAGCCGTCTCCATTCGTGTATGGATCGAGACACACAAATACTTTGTAATGGAAACGAACGTAATAAAGTAATATATCCTGGTGATGTAATGCATATCTAACAGATTGCCACCAAGAATTCACATTCAATGTGATAAGCAGACGAAGACGCACTTGGCTTGTCGAGAACGAATCGTATCTACATGTATGTCAATGTGTGTTAACTTTTGATCATTAAACAGCAACTTCTCCGAGGTTCACACGCATCATGCGTTTGTCACGTGCATCCTTAGACCACCGGCTTCTCATCTGCTGACTGGTGATGATTGTATGTGTCCTTAAAAACAACAACGGTTATTTAAAAGTATTTACTTGCGACTTATAGTGTGCTACACGTTTACATAAAACTTTCTTGAACCTGAGACAACAGACTAGTGGCCAGTTCGTGATGTTGGTGATGTCCGTGGACTGTTGCCCAACGAATGGGTGTACCAGGCTGATGGTCATTCGCGCTTCTGACCAACCATGTACCGTACATACACGTGTCCTCATTCTCGTTTATTTCAAACAAACCGTATCATAAATTGCAGTCGCCGTTGAGAGAGTCCGTCTCCGGTCGCCTGATCCCGATCAAGTCGGCCAGTTCGACGGTCTTTGACCTGCGCGGTCGCTTCAGCTTCCTTTGCACGTCTCTCACGAAGTTGGCGAATCCGGCGTTTCCGGAGATCTTCAGTCCCTTAAAGGTCGCCGTGCGCTTGGGCTTGTTGTGGCCGGGGGCCGTGTCTCTGGACGCGCCCGTCGACGAGTCGTTAGTGTCACCCTCGCGTGACTCAGTCGCGTCGCCCACAACGGCAGTTTGCTTCTGCGGCAAGACAGAAGACAAGTCTTCCGTCTTTGCCAGATCGCGACTGCCTGCGGCGTCTTCCTTTGGTGTCGGCTTACCGGAAGTGACGTCATTTTGGCACCCGTTTAACAAGACGGTGGCATCGGTATTGTCGCTGCGGGCAGATGTGGTGGTGGTTTGCACCGACGCGATGTCAGCCTCCATCTGTTCGGCTTCCTCCAGGGAGAAGCTCTTCCGCAGCTGCCGTGTCAGCCGCCGCCGCCTCTTCTTCGTCTTCCTCTTTGGCACGACTGGCGACGGTTCGCTGAGCAGTGACGTCATACTTGAGGCGACGTCAGTGACAGTACTTTCGCTGTCGCCTTTAATACGCAGCAGGCCTATCAGGGGCAGCGAGAGGTCGCTGGTCGTGTACAATGACGTCATCGATATACCGGTCATCGACGCGACATCTGGTTTGGCGACGGACACTGCACCGATGCCGTTCTTCGGATCGGCGGTCACGTGACCGTAACATGTCGGCTGACTCAGCTTCCTCGCTACTTCGCCGCTGCTGCACGCGACCGTACTTTCAGGCAAACCGGAAACGCTGGAAGCCCGTACGCGACCGTCCCAACTATGCCCTCCGACTTTCGGCCACATTTTTGTCCCCTCGTCTTTGATGACGTTTTCAACGCCGCCCGTCGCAAATACGTGATCATCCTTCGGGGCGATCATGTCGGACGACGCCTTCCGTTCCGACTCATCCGGGTCCTCGTACATGCACAGCTTCCGCAGGCTGGCGTCCAGCAGCAGCTCGTAGTACCGAGACACCTTCTCGGCGGACTCGAGTTTGGCCTGCACCTCGCTCGCCGTCGCGTCGCTCTCTTCGAGTCTCGTCAGTGCGAGCGCCGTCTCCTGCCGTGCCGACCTGTTTGCGTTCTCCAGCGCGGCGACGCGCCGACGAAGCGCCTCGACCTCATCTCGCTCCCTGCCCAGTTCCGCCCGCGAGCTCTCGAGGCGTTCCTCCAGATCGTCGATCGTGCACGTCGCACGCGCCAGCATCTCGCCAAACGCCCTGTTCAGCTCGAGGTTCCGGTTCTCGACCACCGCCATCGCGGCGCCCACGTGTACCACCTGCTTCCGCTGCGCGGCGAGCCTGCAGCGGAAGTGACGTGTCATGTCGGCGAACAGCCGCACGCAGTCGTCGTGACAGCGGCGTGCGCTCGCGCACAGCGCCTGGATCTGGTCGCGCTGTCTCGCGCACGTCCCGCGCAGTGTCCGAGCGATGTCCGTCATTCGCTGCAGCCGGTAGTCCAGTTCCTCCTCCAGGCACGAGTCCCGACGGTCAGCGCCGTTGCGCTGGACACGCGGTGGGTGTCCGGGTGATCGTTGAGTCGACTTCACCAGTGGACTCGTCGCCTGTGCACTGGCCCGCTCGACTGCCTCCAAGAAGAGGAACGACTTCGTGAACCTGGCGACAAAGTCCCCGCTCTCCCCGATGTCGTCCTCATCTCCGCAGCGCGCAGCCAACGAGCCTTCCACCTGGATGCCGTGCATGGTGAACTGTGACAAGCTCCCCGGTCGGTGCGATGCGCGGGTCTGCTACAAAGAACTCCGATTGTCCGACGCGCGCGGTGTTTGTGACACTTGGTGAGCTCAATCGCGACGTCGACACAGACTGGTCGGACAAACAAACTGCCTGCCTTCACGCCGCAGTCCCTTTATGACCGCACCGCGTGTTGTTGAAACAGTGCAAACGATACGCCAGGCAAACTTTCCGCACGTCAGCCTGGCATGTTAATGGCCTGTCGTAAACCACCTTATTGCGAGATCATGCGAGTACTTACTACGTTGTGTCTAGTGTCCGGCTCGACGCGCCTGACTGACCGGTTGGTTAATTGCTTGCGTGAAATTAACAGCGGCCGGTACGTGCAATGTACCGCAACTGTCGTAAAACTACTGTCTGCGGTGATTTCAAGCCTCGCTAATGAATATCATACACTCGAATTGGTCTGACACGATTCGGTTGTGTGGACGTAGTTTATTGTTCTATCAGCACCGACATGCAGTCGTAATAAAACCCAATTGATATGTCCACAATGTGTAGACCAAGCTGGCGTAAACAAAGCCGGTATTGGATTTCTAACGCATCGAGTGACAGTAATAAATTTCACATTTAACACGTTCATCGTGTAAGGAATGTCTTATTGTCGTCTTCCGCGTAGATGACATAGACAAATGAGCGTCTTTGTGATCATTTACCGGTCTCTATTTATAGAGGTTGTAATCATAAAGCGGTAACACGAACGCCGATTCGACGCAAATGTAAAGATACACTATACACGTGTCGCATAAACAGTACGTACAAACTACATTTCACTACACGCTGTTAAGAAGTTAAGACATGTTAAAATAATAAAACATCCAATAAAATACTATACACCACATTTTCTTGCATTGCATAATTAACATCATTCTAGTTTTATGCGCCAACGTATTCTATGGACATGATAACATAAACAATCGAATTAAAGGCAGGGTGCCAGCTCCTCTGAGCAGAATTGGCCCAACAGTAGTTTGTAACGGGAAGTCTGCTGTCTAGAAGTGGGAAAGTCAAACATCAAAAGGTATTGCGGCAAATTCGCTCGTCTCGGCATTATTGTCAATCAATTTTGTTTTGAAACTGCATGTTTTGTTTACCTTTTGAATGTGTTTCAGGCGGAATCTTTCAAATTGCGAACACGGCTCTGAGCTTACTAAAATAACTAACCACACATTGGCAGGCAGTAATCCTTCGACATGCAAGTTGTAGTCATAAGAACGTAATATTAAATGAAACAAATAAACCCAGGAGCTGACACCGTCGCTTTAACAGCGCCACAAACGGTTTCTTCCTGCAATTCCAAAGTATTCCTCCTGGGAACTGCCGTCACACTTTCGTCGTCACTAGACATGTGCCGTCGTACATACCACCCATATACAGGTATCAACATACATGCTATGCATCAGGACACAAAATCACCCAAAGTACCCTGCTCAGTGTTTTAAATGCAACAACATTTATATCAAAATTACTAATGTTCAAGGTTAAACATATAACTGCATTAGTGATAAAATTATGTTTATTAGTATTACTCGGTGTGAACCAGAAACGTTCTGTGGTCCTTTGTATCGTCGTTGATCGAACGCGCCTGTCAACGGACATGTGGCAAACTGTCTCTTAGGTATAAACAACAAGGTGAAAGAACAGTTCCGTGATTACACCCGTGGTTGATCCTGTTTTATTTCCTGCTTGGTATAGTAGGCCTACTGGTAGAAAGGTGAGGAAATGAAACTTTGTTTCGGAACATGATTCTGAGTATCACGAGTTGACGACGTGCTAAAGAGTACGGACTATTGCCGACGAACGCCATGTCTCTACGAGAACACAAATAATCTTATCTTTTTCGGCTGGACAAAAAGGGCGAAACGCATGACACAGATACACGCTGTCCAGTATCAACATGAGACTAGTGTGGTCGCGATGATCGCACCTTCCGTGCAGGGAAGTGTAATGATAAACGACGGTAGCCTTCGCACAGGTATGAGTCAGCATGTTATAAACGGCAATGCGGACAACCATGACAACAGTCATCAAGTATGTGCTGGAAAATTGGAGATCCACGTCAGTCGGCAGAGAAGAAACGCCTCCGAATGGTAAGAAGAACCCATTGAAAACAACTCGACAGCAACAATGAAATACGAGAATACGTGAAGAATGTCAACAAGGGTATACAATGACAACTACCCGAAAGGTGAGATGATCATAGCTTCTCAGCGAACGCAATAATGTGTTTGTCGGTTGGATCACGAGCTACGACTTACGCTGGGACAACTAGCCGGACTTTTGTGGGATCCGTATAAAAACGAAATGGTAAGACACGAGAAAGGTTTTGATCTGTTTACAGGGTTAAGAATGTCTCAAATGAAACTTCTTAAAAGACGGGAAGTTATTAATACAGAAACACGTGGAAAATATGGCTGCTTTGAATCAGCACAGAGCAAGTAGGCCTACATTTACTGCCCATACGACGCCATTTACGCAAGTTCATAGAAGAACACCTAAAACATGTGTATGTTAACAAAAGTGTTGCTAATATAATATGTGTTTAACTTGTATTTCATGCATGCACTCCTTGTAAACGCCATCTTCTGTGCGCTGCCACGTCGTCAACCATAATATACATCCGGGTTACACGTCTTGTCACGTGGGCACTAGCATCGAAGATGGGCGTCTGGCTCCTCGAGACTCAGAACCAGATGGTCATTGTTCGCTGGTATGTAGACGCTCACTCCTGCAACAAATTGCCCAAATACAGCTTAAGCAACATAACGACTAAGGCACAGTCTTACAGTTAGCAGCATTTATATTGATTACTCAAACGTCAGAGACACTCCGTAACTGACATAGTGTTCTGTTAGTTTTGTAAACCACCCGTAAATATATGATAAGAGGGTGGCGTAATCCAGAATAAATATTAGTGGATCCGTCCTAGATAATGATTCTTGTAAACGTTTTCGTAATAAATTAAGACAATCTCATCCGCGGGTATTGCCACTTTTAACCAACAGTATGGTTTTTGCAGTATCCAAGTAAAAAGTATGCACTTATAAATACCAGTAAGCAACAGTCCCATGACTGGTATTGCTAGGCGCAGAAGGAAAAATGTCTAAGCACACTTAATTAGTACTGCAAGGTAGAAATGTCAATTAACAGACTGCTGAATAGTCTTCAGGATAGCTCCATTTCCGACCAAGGTCTTTAATTTTCTCTTATCCAAAGAGCATTTGACCTGATTGAGGCTTTCGTCACTCAGCGTCATCGGTGCACTTAAGACGTCAGCGTGATATGTTAGTCGAAACTCTCTGCCGGGTTAAAATACAATTTAAACGTGAACAAAATGACAGTTTTTGGACTGGTATTGAACATAGCATGGAAAGGTCTATACTAATGTGCATACCCTCGGTAATGGTGCAGTCACTTGTGGCGTTTCGATACAGCAGCATCCAGTGCACGTCGGCCGTCGCAAGGCTGCTCTGAATCACAGTCACCGTCTGGTTCGCGTCTACGCCAAACCTGAACACACATCGAGAAAGGTGGTCGATGTTACTGTAATTAAGAAGCTACACGTACGCCGTAACAATGAAGTATCAGAGCAGAAAACCCCACACACTGAATTTCGCTTAAATTATACACCACAGGAAATCTATCGGAGGGATGTGGATTCAGATAGGGGAGTCCGCAGGGAGAACAAATCTTCCAATTGCACCCCCCCTGAAGCTAGGTAAAGGCACCTCCAACCCGTCCTTAAACATTCACTCTGGCTGTCGGGTCAACTTATACCGTCGCAAGAAGGAAAGACCAGAGTCATTTAGCGCCGATGTTTAATAATTTTGAACGCAAAACCCTCCAACTCGAAATGTTTATGGTGCACGTACCATCTGGCTCCCTGGAAGTGATAAATAGAGGGTCTGCATAATAGCCTATACACATAAACTACCGGCTGTTTTATTTAAGCACAACTGATTGGATAATATTGTTTAACCAATCGCAACGCAGTGAAATCTTCACCTCGGTTGGTAACACTAGTAGAAAGATGGCTGCTTCGCTTGATTCGCGATTTGGATTGTGTGACACTTCTTGAGATCTTTTGCTAAAGCGAGAATAAAATGTCAAGCCGGCGTACTGGGAAACGCACCTGAAACTAGTGTGGTTGGCAGCCTGGACGTCTTC
The DNA here is from genome assembly GCA_025642075.2 of Ridgeia piscesae. NCBI lineage: Eukaryota > Metazoa > Annelida > Polychaeta > Sabellida > Siboglinidae > Ridgeia > Ridgeia piscesae. The sequence continues at coordinate 132,030 of JAODUO010000095.1, read as the reverse complement.
CATGATCTGGAGGAAGATCTTGCGTGGGGTGTTCCAAGTAAGACTTGCCGGGAAGACGGCATCAGCTGCATTCGTCGAGTGGTTGCTCTCCACTGTGTAGACGATCGTGATCATTTCTAAAACAGTTTCACACGCTCCATTAATCATATGTTCTATGTTCCGCGCGAATATTTCTATCATCGTTATAAAGACAGCTGTCAGTGGTTAATTGCCTAACCAAAGAAAGACACACGTGTCTGCCTTTGGCAGTCACACTCGCTCTTGTTGTCGTTAATAAATTTATTCCGAAACCGCCGTAGATCTCACGAGATTCAGACGACGCACTGTGGAGACAATGTGCTGCAGACAACTGCTACTGTCTCTCCCGGTCGTTATATATAACTTATATAAAGAAGATCTCTAACAAATATTGTGACGCAGTGCAAGTGGTCATGCCAAAGCAACTTGTCCGAGGTGATCTCTGACCTACCCGGTGGCGGTGTCGTTGTCTTGGCGAGGCTGGCACAAGACTTCAAGTTGTTCGGAGACTTCACAAGACTCAAGACGAGATGTTCCCCGTCGGCCGGGATGTAGCTGCTGACCCCTGCAACAAGGCACAGACAACACATGGCGCACACATCTACACACTGCACTCACCAACTAACTGTTTGCGGCTGACGGGATATGGCAAAAATAAGATGGTCCGCTGTTGATGCTACAAGAACCTAGGTATCCTTCCCTGTCACACGCACGACGCACGCACACATGCACACAAACACACACATACAAAGACATACAAACTCGCAAACACACACACACACATAATGTATACACATACACACACATACTACCATTTTTGCCTAGCCATGTTTTAGCATAAATAACAATTACAGATACATTTCATAATCTCGTTTTTACCAATAGCTTCAAAGAAATCGTCGGCGTTGAGTTATTGTTATTTGATCGTGTGCGAATCACGTAGCATATACACCGAACACAATGTTAGAGATGAAACTACACTATTTCCGTTATCCCTAACAGTTGACATTGTATTTTCGAGTAGTGTCGATAATTGGGCTGATTACTAAATTAATTTCTCATCATACAGTCTCTTACTTGCAGGGCAAAAGAAAAAAAGAGTGACGGACGAATGAAGGTAATATCGCATTACCTTGCGATAGTGTACAGTCGACGCCATCTGTTCTCTTCAAAAAGGCCCAGTATGTCTTCTCAGCGTCCCAGTCACTTTTCACACCCCGTACGTGTGTGACGTAGTGGCCGAATGCTTTATGTTCCTGCGTCGTAAATCTACGACAAAAGAAAACAGTTAAATGATTGTTCCACGGTTGCCGTTTATCGTAAACAGAGACAGTCTGCGCTGCTACATGCGTAAATAGCGAGCACAGTTATCTGTAACAAAAGTTTGTTGTGTGGAAAATGGGAAGTTGTCGAACATCCGGGGATGTTGTTGTTAACTATGCCTCGGCGGCGTTGTCAAAATATTTGTTTTGAAACCGATTTTCTTTACCACTTGAACATGCGACGGTGTCGAAATTGCGACCGCTATCACGGGTTTACTAAACCACTGCACCTTCACATATACAACTTTTTTATATTACAATCGTAAGAACATTCCTAGGCATAGCAACACATTATTAACACACGGAACCGACTGTCGACATATAAAAATAAGACAACTACTTGTAGTTGATCTGGGTAGTAGAGTAACATATCGTAATGCACGCATGTGATATGCTCCATCAAATACACCAGGTACCTTTATGATAATAATGTATCTAATTATATTACAAAGGTGTCATTTTCACCTTTGCTTAGCCTATTTATTAGAAAAAAATACTTGAGGAAATTAAAATATCATATTACGTATCTTATTATTGTTATTATTACTGTATTGTTATGGACAATTATTTACTTGACATTATCCATGGTGACATACCGGAACCTGGTGTCTGTCTTTTCGATGTCTCTCATAATTTCGTAGGCAGTCTTCCGAGTCGTGTTGAAGTCTGTCGTCGCGCGGAATTCCCTTTTGTCATTTGTCACAATGTTCTCAAACGTGAACACGATTGAGATCAGTGATCCTGAAATGTCAAAGGCGGCAGGCAATACGGATCATTCCCCTTCTCATAACAGCTTTAGATGTGAAGTAACTCGTCTAGTCGTATAAAACCATATAAAGGCAAGTCTCTCTCTGTCTCTGTGTCTCTGTGTCTCTGTGTCTCTCTCTGTCTCTCTGTCTCTGTGTCTCTCTGTCTCTGTGTGTCTCTGTCTCTGTCTCTGTCTTGTCTCGTCTCTCTCTGTCTCTGTCTCTGTGTCTCTCTGTCTCTGTGTCTCGCTGTCTCTCTGTGCGTGCGTGTGTGTGTGTGTGTGGTGTGTTGTGTGTGTGTGTGTGGTGTGTGTGTGTGTGTGTGTGTGTTTTTTTGTGTGTGTGTGTGTTGTGTGTGTGTGTGTGTGTGTGTGTGTGTGTGTGTGTGTGTGTGTGTGTGTTGTGTGTGTGTGTGTGTGTGTGTGTGTTTCTCTCTCTGTCTCTTTCTCTCTCTCTCTCTCTGTCTCTGTCTCTTTCTCTCTGTGTCTCTCTGTGTCTCTTTCTCTCTGCCTCTCTCTGTCTCTCCCCTATTTATCCCCCCTCTCTCTATGGGTGAGATTTAATTAATTAATTTGTTTTTCTTAACTTTGATTATTTCATTCCCCGACACGTTATGATAACATGTCTATTCAGTGTTCACAGCATCTTCCAGAAACCACAACTAATCTGGCAACTGCGAGAGAGACCAATACAAGGTCCTCTCATGCTGCGTCGACGGCGGTCATGAACGTCCTACTGAACTCACCGGACGGTGGCGGCGTGGTGCTGGCAGCACTAGGCGCGTGGGTAGTCCTGGTCACCACTGCAGCGGCGTCCGAATCTGAAATACACCAAATACATACGTCGTTAGTATGACACTAAGGACGTTTCGCGATAACATACTATCTTATCGTGAAAAGAGGAGGTGGATTATCGCTTTCTGTGTTATTGTAGTTGGCACCATGCCGATCGCCGCGAAATCGAAATAGTGAAGCATTCCCCCATAGGTGGATCCAGCGGGGGATGGGGCCACGTGGCCATTAGCCCTTTACAATTTGCTCGCAACTTACGCCTGCGTTAGTCTGGCGTGCTTTTGTTGTGTTGTGCGTCCCCGGGCGAATATCAGTGGTCACGGCACGACTGGAAGATTATTTTGGTCTCCCGGGGTTTTGAACGTCGGCGCAAATGTGTTTGAGCAGCAGCAGACAAAAACACGAGTACAGGGTGTAGTAACAACACCGCGCGAGGATGGACACACTGGACACACTGGCTGAGTCACAGTCAGCCTACTAGTGTGTGTGACGTATAACACAGCGTTTTCATCAGTGTGCAATTGATCATGATGTAAACTCTGTGTGTGTGTGTGTGTGTGTGTGTGTGTGTGTGTGTGTGTGTGTGTGTGTGTGTGTGTGTGTGTGTGTGTGTGTGTGTGTGTGTGTGTGTGTGTGTGTGTGTGTGTGTGTTTGTGTGTGTGTGTGTGTGTGTGTTTGTGTGTGTGTGTGTGTGTGTTGTGTGTGTGTGTGTGTGTGTGTGTTTGTGTGTGTGTGTGTGTGTGTTGTGTTGTGTGTGTGTGTGTGTGTGTGTTGTGTGTGTGTGTGTGTGTGTGTGTGTGTGTGTGTGTGTGTGTGTGTGTGTGTGTGTGTGTGTGTGTGTGTGTGTGTGTTGGGGTGTGTGTGTGTGTGTGTGTGTGTGTGTGTGTGTGTGTGTGTGTGTGTGTGTGTGTGTGTGTGTGTGTGTGTGTGTGTGTGTGTGTGTGTGTGTGTGTGTGTGTGTGTGTGTGTGTGTGTGTGTGTGTGTGTGTAGCACCATGATCAATTGCACACTGGTGAAGACGCTGTGTTATACGGCACGCGCCACTAATAGGCGAGACAGACAGTGTGTCAATCCTCACGCGCCAGGGGTCGCTGCGGCTGATGACGTCAGTACTGTTCTTCTCTAGTATGCCCCCTGGCTTATGAGGATGACTTCAACAATTGAACAACCCCTGTAAGTGGGGATCCAGAGAAGATATTGTTACCATTATTACGGTGTCCTGAAAACCAGTCGTTTTGTCAGCCTTAGAGAAATTGTTAGGCATTTTCTTTAAAGTTGACAAAGGCTCATTCATAATTGTCAACATTTTCGGAAGTGTTCTGCGAGTACGCCTTTTCTTGACCCCCCCGCTTCGCTTCCCACCCCTAGCCCTCGCCCTCGCGTCGCCTCGCCTCCCCTCCCCAAAGAATTCACTAAAGATGTTGATTGTTAAGTCTAATATGTACTAACAACAGCAAGCAGCCTATACGTTTTAAACGTACCAAAGCATCCGACCCCCCAGCGTACGGTTGGTACGTTTCGGACTTTTTATATAATTATTGAACGACCCCTGAATATGTAGATCGAGTATCGAAGTAGTTCCATAAGCCCCAGGGGGCGACAATCACCCCCGGGACTTGGCGTCGCACTCGGCCTTTTCGTATACGTAGCTTATCAAAAGCAACTTGACCCATTGTCAGTGCTTGTACCACAAGTCAAACAATAACTTGAAACATTTCGGCGCCAGAACTGGTCAGGTCAGGACTCACTGACGATAGCAATGTGACTTTCCTGTTATTTGCAGTAGGTCGCCAGACTGATTACGTGAATTTGTTCTGTTCTGGCTCAAGTCGACCACACACGTACCGTAAGCGTGTGTCGACATGGTCGTTGTTTTCAAAGCCTGCGACGCCACCATTTTTCTCCCTCCGGGGTTTATTTCAAACTTTGTATTCATCAAGACTATTCTATTTAATGCTTTCTGCTGACTACATATAAAATTCTACTGAATGTATATAGTACTGGTGTATATGTAGAACTTGTTACGTCATTTGTTGATCTGTTTGAATAGGCTGCATTAGAAAAAATCACGCTATAATAAATAATCATGTTTTGATACAGTAGGCCCCTACATCTCGAATGTATATAAATCTGACAAGGAATCTCCTTAAAGAAAACCTTTGACCTCCACACCCCCGGCCCCCGACCTGCCGCACTAGTTCACCGTTCACGAACACATGCTGTTCCCAGCTGTTGATTTGGGGCAGACGCTATATTTAGAATTGCACTGCACGTGACGCCTTGGCATTCCGCAGCGAGGTCACGGTCGGCACGCCCAGTCATGCGTGACCGTGACATGTTACGTTAACAGGGAATTACAGCATGTTGCAAGTTTGACTGGACGTAACGAATGATGCAACAGCGGTCAGTATGCGTAACAATTCCACAGGGTAGCTGCTTCCTTACACACGTTTGTTTTCATGTACATTAGCCCTGGTGTTAACAATCGTAAGAACATGAGTTGTGAAGTAAATGTTACTTAAGTTAATGCCTAGAGGTATCTGCTGTTTGCACGATGCCTATTTTATTTCCGACATAAACCCTTGTGTGACTCTGTTTGCCAAGCAACACAGATCTTCGCATAAACTGAAGTTTTTAGATGTAATGACAAGTCACAGGTATACCAGTTTGATAGGTTATTAAATTTATTTCGATGAGCAAATTTAACCGCGTCTACTGAATTTCTTTCAGCAGACACGGTTTAAATATACTCGTCGAATTTTTCTTTTTCTTCTGTCCGTATAAAACAAAATGCACTTTCAGCTATAAGGAAGTGGTGCCTACGAGAATATTACCAAAACATTGAAAGATATGGCTGATTTCAGGCAACAGTACAGTTTGTATATTATATAAAATAAATACACGCACGCAAATACGCCCACACGCCAAACACACACACACACACACACACACACACACACACACACACACACACACACACACAAATACACGCACACATAAATACACACACAAATACACACACAAATACACGCACACATAAATACACACACACACACACACAACACACACACAACACACACACACACACACACACACACACACACACACACACACACACACAATACACACAAAATACACACACAAACACACACACACAACACACACACAACACACACAAATACACACACAAATACACACACACACACACAAACACACACACATACAACACACAAACACACACACATACACACACAAATACACATTACACACACAAACGCACACACACACCCACACACACAAATACACGCACACATAAATACACACACAAATACACGCACACATAAATACAAACACAAATACACACACACACACAACACACACACACACACACACACACACACACACACACACACACACACACAAATACTCACACAAAACACATCACACACAAACGCACACACACACACACACACCCACACCCACACACAACACACAACACCCACCACGCACGCACACACGCACGCACGCACGCACGCACACACACACACACACACACACACACACACACGTCACAAGTCAGGTGAGCGCATCTTGCCCACCGAAGCACCCAGCCTGACTTAATTATGCGTGGTGGTCTACTCACCCGAATCTGAGCTCAACACGTATTGGGATACGAGAAAGCCGACGACGAAGAAAGCCATGCCAACTACGATGACACCAGCGACTATCAGCAACGCTGTTTGACATGAACATCCTCCTTTCTTGCCCATGTTTCAGGTGTAGTAGGTAGCGCGAGTTCTGTCACAGTCGTTGTCGTCGGCCACGTCTACTGTAACGGTCCAGTCAGTCTGGGATCCTTTCAAGTATTGCGACCCCACATAGGTCGGCTCGGCGTGACGACCGGCGTCCAGGCATGGATTGTGTAACTCGCCCCGGGTCGAGTGCACAAAGGGTCGTCACGGTTGAGCGATTTCGGAACAAGACCGACCTCAGACGGCGCGGTATTCGATGTCGGCAGGGCCCGCATAAAGCATGCGTCACCTCCATAAGACCGACTCGTCACTATAGTGCTACGCTGACGCTATGTCTGTGGGACAATAGTCAATAGCTATGCAAAGACTTCGTTCACATGTATATTCCACCGTCTCTGCCTGTGGGCCGGACTTGATACACGCATGTTCAGGGTCGCATCTGGGATATGATCTTGGTATAAAAAGTTATTAATTTAATAATAATCGAGCAGATCCTTCGCCAGGGAACTCGAGGGGTCCCCGTGATCTGTAAGTTAGGAACTCGAGGGGTCCCTGTGATTCGTAGCTATAGAACCTGGCTATAGACAGTGATGGATATGTGTACGAGCAGCCTTCGGGCATTAATTATAGCATATGGCCGGATGCTTCCCAGAGAAGTTGAGATGGTGTCTGATTGAACAGGTCTGTCAGGGATGTAAAGTGTAAAGCGCTTTGAGCAACCCTGAAGATTGAATACTGCGCTACATAAGAAATTACCTTTGTTAAGACCTTTTAACTCGAGGGGTCCCCGTGATCCGTAGCCGTGGAACTCGAGGGGTCCCCGTGATCCGTAGCCATGGACCTCTAGGGGTCCCCGTGATCCGTAGCCATGGACCTCGAGGGGTCCCCGTGATCCATAGCCATGGAACTCGAGGGGTCCCCGTGATCCGTAGCCATGGAACTCGAGAGGTCCCCGTGATCCGTAGCCATGGAGCTCGAGGGGTCCCTGTGATCCGTAGCCATGGAACTCGAGGGGTCCCGTGATCCGTAGCCATGGAACTCGAGGGGTCCCCGTGATCGGTAGCCATGGACCTCGAGGGGTCCCCGTGATCCGTAGCCGTGGAACTCGAGGTATCCCCGTGATCCGTTGCTGTTGCGATGATTTATGTTAGTGTGCATGCGTGCGCGCGTGTGTTCTGTGTGCGTGCGTGCCTGTATGTCTGAGTGCAGTAGGGTAATGAGCAGATGCCCCCATGACCCTTTTTGGGGAGACACTTTATAGAGGGGTTTTATCATTCAGAATTTACACATATTAATTTACTTTATAAGTTGCAATCGATACGAAAGGCGATGTAGGAACATTTGAAGGCGATGCTGCGGTCCAACCAACAAATCACTCTCGATCTCACTGGCCTTTTTATATAGATAAATTGCTTTATTGACTGATGTCTAAATAATATGGAATACAAAGACACGATATATACATACAAATTATGGTAGACAATCAACACTAGGCAGAAAAGAAGCGAACTGCCTATGATTCCTTTTTTCAATTATCAACAAAACATGTATGCCACGGTTTACCTTTGTGCAATTATGCTGTTGCAAGCATACCACAGTTAATAAAATAAATATCATACAACTATGATAATAAGTTTTATCAATTAGCTACGCTGTTCACAAATATTAATACATACTATTATACTGAAATGTACCACTATATCCTAATTGTGCGATGTTTCTTATTAATATGTTCTCCAGATGCATCGTTTCATTGCCTTTTAAAATAAATAATATATTCATAGACGTACACTTTTATATAACCTATGTAGTTTTCTTACACTGAGCCCCAAAATGTGACATCGGGGTAAACAAATTAAGTTGCTTCCAAATAACCGATTTTGTTTCTTAAACCACATATTTGTAGAAAATTATTAAAAAAGGAAAGCAGATAACTCAAGAAAATATATTTGAAATTATAGTGAAAATGTGTTCACGGAGTCTGGACACTCACGGCTTGATTCATCCGCGCATAACTTTTTCATTTCAAGGGTATGTTTTACATTTAGTAACATCAGCATACAAATTAATAATCTGTTATATTGTGTCAGTGTCCAGAAGTCACAGGCTGCGTGATTCGGCTTCGAGGGGAGAAACAGTGCTGCCACCTAACGGAGTCTGGCTAATTGAGGCTCGGGTTGGCCGCGTGATTTCAGCGGTCGTGTTGTACTAAACGGAAACATTTGGTAAACCATCCTCGCACGCCATGGCTGTTTGCCATGCAAACTACTCCTGGCAGGTCCCCTACGAGAAGTACTAATTTATTTAGCTGAGTCGAATTATTTTATTGACTTGGCCAATCGTGACTGCTTCACAATTCGGAGAAGGATAAACACATTTTCTGGTAATTCCAGTATATAACGGCCGGTCTGCCCAATCATACGAACAGCTGAACGGTTTTGTGTATTTGAATATTTGCTTCTAAAATAAAGTATAATAAAAACTTTATTTTAACACCATCAAACCAGGGACTGCTGTCCCGTCCACGGGTGTGCACGCAACGCACGCACGCACGCACCACACACCACAAACACACACACACACACACACACACACACACACACACACAAACACATGTATATAATGATAATAATAATAATAATAATAAGTTAAGCTAAAAAAATGTTCGTTGTGTAAAACCAGTTATGTTGAGAATAAAAATTTCTTTAATTGTTTCTACGTCCCAAACATTGCATGCAACAGGAGCAGCGCGTAGCTGAAATCACCCAAAATTATATCATATGACCGGAGGCCGACCACCCTCCTCGTGAGCTTTCATTGGCTGAAGTTAGAAGATGAGTTTTCCGTATGGATGAGGCAGGGGTAGTGGTGGCTGGCTGGCTGATACTAACGTAATCAGCCGCAGCGACACCTGGCGTGCGAGGATGAGACAACCAGGAAGATACCAAAGCACCGTCCGAAGGAACATTTCCTTATATTCTTCCCCCGGTATATAAGCCCACAGTTGTCATTATTCGCTTTATATAGACACTAATGGTCCGGTCTTTGGTATGTCACACTCAAAAGTGGACACAGTTCCGACAGGGGACAAATAACTTCAAGATTAATAATGTGTAAAACCAATATAGTACTTCTTCTGAAAAAAACATTGACTACACGTGTGCTATGGTCAGTCCAGTGTACACAATACCATACATACGCCAAGCTACACACCGAATGAAAGCGGGTGTGTGCCTGCAAACGGACCATGGCGTTGTCATATACCAATGCAATATTTACATGAAATACCGCTCAGCAAATGCTACGGAGCGGCTTGTCTGATATATATATATATATATATATATATATATATATATATATATATATACATATATATATATATATATACATATATATATATATATATATATATATATATATATATAAATATATTATATATTATTATAAATTATGTTATGTATATATTTATATATGTTATATATATATATATATATATATATATATATATATATATATATATATATATTATGTATTATATATATATATATATATATATATATATATATATATATATATATATATATATATATTGTTGCATTTGTAACGATTTGAGTGTTTCAGTCTAGAGTTTTGTCTAATTTGAATGCGTATTGGCCTATTCTGAATACACAATTGTCGACCACAAAACACAAACATTATCTCTGTTGTCTCTCATATAATTTTCAAGAAAGGAAAGTTCAAACCCAAAGCCCATCCACGAAACAACTAATTAACTACGACTTATCACCAGTAACATTTTGCCCTACGGTAATATAACACCGGTGTAAAACTGCCGGAAGGGAACATCTCATAGACCGGTATACCGTTACCTCTCCGGTTTAGCGTAATATAATTGCCCCTCTCATTTGCACGCGCGACCCACTTCTCTTTTTGGGGGGCAAAACACAGCAACCGCAACTTTATCATCATCCGGCCACGATGTTCACGGGGAACTTCCCAGGCCAGACAATTCACTGTGATTGACTCGTGTGGATGGGGCGACAGAACGAGCTGCCGGGCGCGTGTTGGCACTGTCGCGCAGAGTTGCCGAGAACCGACAACGTAGTAGTCAACTTACCTGTGCAGCAATGTCTGCAGTGATGTGTTCTCTACTGGCGGTGTGGACTGTTGTATGTCTCACACACCGGGCACCAGTCGCGTCGCAGTGTACCGGGAAACATTGCCACGACGCCGACAACGACGTGAGTGAGCCGACAGCCTTACTTTACCGACTCCAGGACACCGTCGATCAACAACAAGACTCGCTGAAAGACTCGCTGAAATCACTCAAAGAGACCGTGGAAGAGCGACACAAACAATTGATGATGAGACAAGACGAGAGTATGTTGTGTTCACTTCTGCTACGTGTAGACAGGAAATAGCGATTTCAGTGTTATTAGGGGTAGGCAGTGGTGGATTAAATATTCGTGGGAACCAGAGACCCGGTACTTTCGTGGGCCCTGACTCATCCAAAATATTCAAGTTAAAAGTTCGATGTTATGTTATACTATATAGCAGACATGAATCTTCCCTGATATATATATATATATATATATATATATATATATATATATATATATATATATATATATATATATATTGGCATTGACCGAATACTTTATAAGATTGGTGGGACAATATATATATATATATATATATATATATATATATATATATATATATATATATATATATATATATATATATACACTGTATATATATATAATGTCTGAATATATGAATATATAGTCTCTACTGAGTCTACTCTCATGCTGGCATCAACTAATTAACAATTACCATTATCGCAGTTTTCACATTCTGGTTACAATCTACAAATGTCTTCACTGGGCTTATGTTTGTATTGGTAACATTTGGACGTTAATTGGTTACACTTTTGACTGTTCGGAGGTATCCTGGTGTAGTTTGTTTTAGCCCTAGTATTTGTTTAGAATGTGCTAATGGAAAAGTGTGATTGCTATCTGGGCAATTGCAATGGTTTTTTTGAAGCATTCCGCCAGCAGGTGTTTCACACAAGGCCTTAGAACACACCTAACCGACTTCCTATTCACCACTTTCATCCACTGATCAAAGGAAATAAAAACACCTGTTGTTTGAATCAATATTATTATACATGCTGCTATATAGCTCCATGTCCACAAAACCAAAAACAATTAAATTATAAATGAATTAGAAATTCCACATGTTCTGCTCCAGGGGATTATTTTTATCTCGAATATACCTATTCTTGCCGCGCTTTCTGGTTGTCCAGTTGTGACGTCAGAGAGGACACATACTGACATTAGGCGCACGCTTTCTTTGCATACAGAGCATGGTTACAAGGATAACTTTTGGGTCGAAACGAGCGTCGCAATGAATTATTGCACACTATTTCGATGTACTATAAAGTATAAACACTGGTCATCATAGAGAACATACATTTATCTTCAGATTCTACACGAATCAAATTTTGTTCAAAAATGAAAGCGAGATGTTTCGCGGAGGCCTGTCTGAGCTTTGAGGTCGCCGCCATCTTCGGCTCGTCTTCAAAGTAACTGTTTCGTCTGCAGCCCCCGTGACACAATCCACATCAGTATACATCCAATTTGGCGGGAAAATTGGTGGATGTAGAGGTTTGAAATTGGTGGTGTATAAAATTTGAAAAACAAGCGGAAATATTGATTGATAAGTATTATTCTTGTGTTAAGGTTATTCATAAAGTGGTACTGGACATATATTGAGTAGTAGTTTTGGTTAAAGTTTGTTAGTTAACAGTGTTTTTGAACAGATTAGTATAGTGGGTGATAAAAGGGTAATCTAGGCTTCGACAAATTGTAAACAAGATTGAGCAAATGTATTCGTCTAGAACCGTAAGATAAATATTTGTTCGCACATTAATGTATTATGACGCTCGTTAAAAAAACTATCTTTGCACATATACATGTTCTAAATACAGAAAGGGTCCGCCTGATGTCAATAGGTTTATGTGCCATCTCAGACGCCACGATACCACGTGATCGCCTTGCTTAACTTTAAGCTGCCTGCGGGAATTGTAATGCTGACGGGTTCAAAAGCCAATTTATACTACAAATCTATTTTTATTTCTTTTTTGATTGTTGTCAAATATATACATAATACATTTTTATGTATACACTGAAAAAAAATCACTTGTTTGTATTCCCTTTAATTGCTGGGTAATGTTTGAACAGCAGCTTCATTGTCCAACGTTTCCGACCGACCGACCGACCGATCGTCTACATAGACGGTCTCTTGGTTTACTTACCACAGCTACTATTTTATAACATAACGCATTTTTTACTGTCAGTTCTACGCGAGATAAAGAAATTGCATGAAAATACCAGGCCAACAGACTGCGCTGACGTGCTGAAGAAAGGCCACTCGACAAGCGGCGTGTACACCATCCGTCTGGCGAGTAAAACCGTCCGGGTGTACTGCGACATGACAGATGGGGGAGGTTGGCTGGTAAGCATAACGGAAATACAAACATTAGCAAAATCCGTTTTACATCTGTACACAGATGTTATTTAACATTGCATGTAACATACGACACTATTGGAACACACGGAAGTATTATAGTATCGATATATCGTGACATGCTTGCGCGGCGCTGGGATATAGGAGGAAGGTCAAAGGGCAAAACTCAACGTCAAAGGTCAAGAGACACACTCTTGTGGATAGATGATGAACTATAACATTAGGTCATAAATGAAATGGCGCCCATGGTGCATAGGTCATCAAATACAAAACTATGTCAAAGTTAAATGTAAATGCCATACGCCAAGGTCAAATTTCAATGTCAAATGTCAAAGTCACATTCGGCCGGTAGGTAACTTATCTATATGTAATTGTTCATGCACAATGTTATATTTTCTATCTTCCGGAAGTCATCGAGAAAGACCATTGCCCATGAGCAATGTTATATTTTTATCTTCCGGGAAATGTGGCGGTAAATTTATCAATATCTAATTCTAGGTCACATTCGCCGCTGAGTTCGCCACATAGGCCACTTAAGTTACGTTCCTCACATAGGCCACTTACATAATTATATGTCATTGCGCAACCGAACCAGACAAATCTAGGCCAAACCTGCCACATTTGGGGATGGTAATCTGTATTTTTGATCTAAAATGCTGTCAGAACCTGTGCAAATCTGTATCAGATAACCCGTGTACAAATTTGCCGCGCATACAATAACAACACATGAATATAACATATAAAGCAAATCAACACCCAATATAATTTAATAGAAACATTGTTTAATCATAAAAAGAAAGCTGAAAACTTTGCAAACACGTACAAATAATTAATGTGACATATTTCAGTTATTAAAGGCCAAACAACATCTACTATAAATGTAATAAAATAAAATAATTAATATAGCAAAAGGTGAAAGAGAAAAGTTTATAACAAAGCCAAATAATTCAGAACAATCTACTCTACTCTTGTTGCCTTGCAATTATTAAAACATCGCATTAACATAATATTTACTCATTTTAAATATAATTTGTCTGCTCAGTAACTGATTAACTGAATAGAATAATTCTCCCATTTGTTTTTTATTTAACCTATGCTATAGATCGACTGTAATCCTAGCTTGGGTGATGCAGGCTATAATTACTAAAATATGTTTTTGACATGCATCTTTCTATCTATAATATGCTCTGCTGATGAGACTTGTCAAATATACATTAATTAGATGCATTGGGTTGGATATTTACCAGATAACACATCGATTAGCGCCATGTGTCTTCATCTGTACTGAGCGACTGTACCTGTACCTGTACCTGTACCTGTACCTGTACCTGTACCTGTACCTGTACATGTACATGTACATGTACATGTACATGTACATGTACATGTACATGTACATGTACATGTACCTGTCAGGTACGGCGTTTTACTCAAACTTATAACTGATGTCAACAATAGGTCAAACAGGCCTCCATTGTCCAGGCAACACAATACTTGATTGAATTAAAGCCTACTATTGTCTAACTGAAGAGATCAACGACCTATTGTTTACCGTGGGGGGCAAGCACGCGGACTAGTTATTTGGGTCGGTTTGATGTCCGATTTTTCAGGCAATTTCAATGGAGGCGGGAAGGACATAATGCAGTCATGTACTGCTGATAATAGCAACTGAAGTAACATTTCGCCAATTTGGCGAAGAGTTTTATTTATTTTTCACGAAATAGCAAACTGTTTCGACTATGGCGCATTTGGAGATCGGGAGCGGTATCCTATGTGACTATGATTGCTATGCAACTGCCAATGAAGTAATACATTATAACTACTACATAGTCAACCCAACCAGACCTGTCTAGGGACGTTTATCGTATGGCGTTGTGTTTATGTGTTACGCAAGTACCACCACGTCTCCAATTCACCACTGCATGGTGAATGAGTATAATGCTTATCTAATAAAATATGTTCACAAATCGGTTAAAAGACCAGTAATTCCAAATACGTGTGTAACAATGTAATCCATAAACATGAGGCAATTTGCAAAATATGTTTGTCGCGCAGACGGGATAAACTGTCGTCGTATCTCGTGCGTGTGAACACAAGCGTTTCATTCTCTCGCCGCGTGTTTGTCGCGTAGAAATAGTAAAATGTCATCGTTTCCCCGTCTATTCGCACGCTATTCACTCTCTCATCTCGTCGTTGTTGTATATTTACTTACTCATCCTCTTTATCCATGTGGCTCATCAGATGTCATTAGCAAAGGAAATGCACACGAAAGCAGTTGAGTTGTTTAATTATTTCACGATATCTCAAATTGGTGTCCGTTGTCAATTGCAGGTCTTCCAACGTCGTGTAGACAACACCACCGACTTCTACCGCGATTGGAAGAGTTACAAGGAGGGGTTTGGAGAACTTACCGGGAACTTCTGGCTTGGTAGGGGCGGGCGTGCGGGCGTGCGTGCGTGCGTGCGTGCGTGCGTGCGTGCGTGCGGTGCGTGGGGCGGGCGGCGGGCGGGCGGGCGGGCGGGCGGGGCGGGGCGGGCGGGCGGGCGGGCAGACTTATGCTTAAATGACGGAATCGTGTACTCTTTCCCTAATAACTGATATACCTAGACGAGGGCGAGAGACATTTTTGGCCACTCGTACTATTTTGTATATTACAACTAATCTGGCTTAGTTTACTTTATAAAGTATACAAATTCATGTAAATTTACACATTTTTGATAGTATGATAATAACAACGACGCCGAAGAACAAGAAAAATTGTTTTTATTAGACCCATGCAATAGATCCATGTCAAAAATAAAAATAATACGAATACATTTAAACGTAGGTAAACATGGTATCGTATCGTATTATTATGAAGTATGTCAATTGAATAACAAGAAGAAGGGCCGAGAGACTCCTCTAAGCCAACAGTAGATGCATTCCAGGAGTCATCCTTATGAATTTTATTTAACTAGATCGGGGCATCTAAATCGAATTCTTTAAGAAAAATATTACATGTGAGCATGTTAATAGTACAGTATTTTGTTTGTCTTTATAGCACTATTTTATGTTGTATAAAGTTGACAGCTGGTTATTGGTTCTTAATTTTGCATACATATACACCAATTTTGCCGGGTGCATGCTATTTGACAATTTTGTAAAAAGTAAGGTATGACGTAACTGGCGAATCCGTGTGAACGGTGTGTACTAAGCTTTGTTTGACAATATCATGAATGTTATTTAGTAAAGGTGGCAAATGTATTTCATTTATTTGCAAAATTATGCTTAATTTTATAGATGTATATTTTATTCTTTACTCTGGTATCATGATTATATACCTCATAATTAAACATTATTCTCCAGTTTTGTAAATAAACCGGTAAGTCATTGATATATATATGTATATATATATATATATATATATATATATATATATATATATATATATATATATATATATATATTACGTACACTACTGACCTCTTTATGTGAAAAAATAAAACAGTTGCTAACAAATGTATGATTTCTATACCAGATTACAAAGCTAGATTTCATGCCAGTTAAGAATGGCATGTGAGCGAAAATTAATTGTTTACATTGTTTTCACTGACCATTTATTGATATGAATTGGAACTCATTAGCACTTATCCAGGTCTTCTGTGGTTTATATCCATTTGGATGATGATGGTGATATTTTTATTATTAATTGTAATACAAGGCATGTGTGGAATTTTGTGGAAAGTAGTAGTGCACTGTTAATGTAATTAATGTTTTTGTCGGTTTCCAGGAAATGACTATCTTCACACCATCACTGCGCACAAGAATTATACTCTAAGAATCAACTTAAATGATTTTGAAGGTGAAACTCGTTACGCGGTTTATTCGTATTTTGCGGTTGCCAACGAAGTCAACAACTACACACTGTCCCTGGGAACGTATACTGGTGGAAATGCAGGTGAGTATGTAATATAAATGCATTCATTAATGTTATTGCATCTGCTGTTGTGTTTACATGTTATAGCCTATTCATGAGGTAATGTTGAAGTTTTCGTAAGCATTTACCGACGAAATTGATACATTTCATTGTAAAGGTCTCATCCACGTCATTGTAGGTTATGTTTATGTATTGTTTTGCGTATGATGTTTTGGTGCAAATGCTTGCACTATCCTCGCTTTGTAGCGTTTTGCTACGCACAGAAAAACGTTCTATATTACGCATAATCTAAGTAACATCATTATAGTAATGGATGACATTCCGGCAGTGTGGTTTGCACGAATGATATAGTGTACATTTGTTTACCTGCTGCTCCAGGCTCCAACAAACCTCCAAATGTATCTCATCGAGGCTCATGAAACCTGCCAAATGCACACATCCTGGGGTCACCAAACTATCCAACTGCACCTGTCCTGAGATTCACCAAACCATCCAACTACACCCCTCTTGAGGTTCACCAAACCATATAACTTCCAACTACACATTTCCCGAGGTTCACCAAACCATCCAACTACACCCCTCATGAGGTTCACCAAACCATCCAACTACACCCCTCCTGAGGTTCACCAAACCATCCAACTACACCCCTCCTGAGGTTCACCAAACCATCCAACTACACCCCTCCTGAGGTTCACCAAAACATCCAACTACACCCCTCCTGAGGTTCACCAAACCATATAACTTCCAACTACACATTTCCTGAGGTTCACCAAACCATCCAACTACACCCCTCATGAGGTTCACCAAACCATCCAACTACACCCCTCCTGAGGTTCACCAAACCATCCAACTACACCCCTCCTGAGGTTTACCAAACTATTCAATTACACCCCTCCTGAGGTTCACAAACCATCCATCCGCACCCCTCCTGAGTTTCACCATCCAACTATACCCCTCATGAGGTTTACCAAACTATCCAACTTCGCCCCGTGAAGCACACTAAATCATCAAATGACACCCACGGGGCTGGCCAAACCATCTAGCTCACCAAACCATCCCTTCTCAAATGTATTTAAGTATAAGTACTCGATTGTTTACACAAGTTCAAAGTTCACTGGTATAATGTATTTCTGTGATTATGTTCACAGTGGAAGATTTTACATGTTTGTGATGTTATTTTGTATTTCAGGAGACTCGCTCTCATACCATGCTGGACGAGCATTCAGTACAAAGGACAAGGACAATGACGGGTTGTCCACCACTTTCTGTGCACAAGATCGCATTGGAGCCTGGTGGTACTATAAATGTAATAAGAGCAATTTGAATGGCAAATACTTCGCCAGCGGACCCTCTCAGCCAGACAGTTCCGTCAACTGGGGAGCCTGGCATGGTTACGGCTACTCGTTGAAGAGAGTCGTTATGATGCTGAGGCCGCACTAAAGGATATTTCTGGAGATGGGGCAGCCTCCAGGGACAACCTCAGTGTTGTAGTTGCCATGCAATCAGGGCTCTTAGGGACGGTTTTGTTCAGATTCTGGCAAAAGCACAACATCTGGTTGCCCCATATGTCGCCCATACCATGTTTTTTTATATTTCTGATGGGCGCCAATATGGGCGCTCCTTGGGGCCATCATATTGCCGAAATCCAATATGGCCGCCACCCGAGTTAGAGATCAATCGTAGTTATTAAACTAAAACGCTAGAATTATGAATAATACCACCTTTTAGGGGTTTCTGGTGTCCTGTAATCCGACTTTGATCTTATTTTTGACGATTTGAGGTAATAATCACCACAATTTTTAGTCAAAGTGAAATATCAGCGATTACTACTAAACAATATTTGTAATGACTGCCTTCTTCCTCTTCTTCGTCTTCTCCCACTAGGTGGGGTCAGCGGCCCGAATTCTCGATTTCCATAATGTTCTGTCCTCGGCATCCTCCGGAGTGATCCCCAGTTCCTGCATGTCCCTTCGGACGCAATCCATCCATTTCCCTCTTGGTCTCTCTCTTGGGTTTTTTCCTGGCACTATCATATCAACAATTGCTAGCAGTTCATTATTTTCTTTCATTATCTGCATATGTCCATACCATCAAACTATCATTTTTTCTGACTTTCGCTTTTATGCTATTCACTCCTAGCTTCTTTCTGATGTCCACACTCTTTACCTTGTCTCTGAATGTTACACCTTTAAATCTCTGTTTTCTCGAGAATCTGTTCTTCCTTCTTTCCAACTGTCCAACATTCTGCTCCATACTGAAGTACTGGTCTAATGACAGTCATGTAGAGTTTGGTCTTTAATTGTCTTGGCATTTTCTTGTCACTGATAACTCCGGATAGGTCTCTCCACTTTGCCCACGATGCACTAACTTTTGCTCTTACTGCTTCCTCTGATCCTCCTTCTTCACCTAAATATTTGAATTATTTCACCTGTCTGAGGTTCGTGCCTTGGCTGTCTTTGATGTTTGCTTTTGTTCCTCTCCTGCTACTGACCATCACTTCCCGATGTTGAAATTTAGTCCCTTGCTCTCCATCCCAATCTGCCAACCAAGCCATCTTCCCTGCATCTCCTCCTCTGTATTTGTTACCACTGCCAGATCGTCAGCAAACAGCAGTTCACATGGCAGCCCGCATTTGAATTCTTCGCTGATGACATATAGTACTACGATAAACAGGAATTGGCTTAGCCCTGATCCTTGGTGTAGGCCAACTTTGATAGGAAACTCGTCAGGTCTGCCATGCGTGGTTCTCACTACTGTTGATGCTCCATGGTATGTTGCTTCTACTAGCCTCACTAGCTTCTCTGGGACCCCTCTCCTTCTCAGACACCAATAAACCAGATCCATGGGCACCGTGTCATATGTTTTTCCAAATCTACGAAGGTAAGGAATAAATCCTTGTGCACATCTATGTGTTTTTCCTGCAGTTGTTGATAAATACTGCATCTGTTGTACGTTTTCCTGGACTACATCCAAATTGAATGTTGTTGACTGTGATCAAGTTTCTTAGTCTGCGCTCTACAATCTTCTCAAACATCTTCATCTCATGTTCCAACAACTTAATGCCTCTAAAGTTCCCACATTCTAGTGGGTCCCCCTTTTGCTTGTATATGGGGACAATCTAAATTTTCTTCCACTCTTCTGGCATCTGTTCCTCTTCCCAAACTCTCTTCAATATTTCATGCATCATGTCCACTCCACTCTCCCCAAGGTGTTTGATAAGGTCTATCTTATTCACATTCACTTCCCCAGTGTCTTTTCTTGACATTGCCCTTTGTTTTGCCACCTTGTAGATCATCCGCTCACCTTCCTCTGTTCCCATCTTGTCATACCACTCTTTGTATACCTCGTTTTTAGCTTTGGCTACTGCAGCTTCTTGAATGCATCCTTTTCCCTTCTCATGCTCTCCTGCACCTCTTCATTCCACCACAAGGTCTCCCTCTCCAGGTGTTTCCCTCCTTTGGTGGTTCCACATATCTCTTCTGCTGCCGCCATGACGACTTTCTTAAATAATTTCCATTAGTATCTGCCTCCAACTGATATTTCTCTTCCATTTTGTCTCTGTATTCCGTCACTTTTTCTCCCTTCAGAGTCCAGATCTTAATCCTCTTTTCTTCTCAGGTCCTTCTACTATGTTTGCTTCATTTGTCCTCATGACTCCACATAGCAGCCGCTGCTGAGATAGTAATGACAGTAATGACTGTCATGTTGTATATAACTAATTAACTTAACATCATGTAAAATAATGCTGCTAGAAATTGTCAACAAACAAGAAGCATATCTTTACAAGTAATTTTCTTCTATGCTTATCCTTTCATAACTTTTACCCATATGTTTTGTAAGTTTAATTTATTTGTATACTTGAATTGATTGAGGAAACGTTGTATGGCTAAAATTATGTTCTGTCTCTGTACACCAGTGTCCTTCCTACCTTCTTCTTTGAGTAATGTCGATGGTTAGCATGTTTTTACCGTTTAAATGTTTTGCTTGTAGGTAAACGGCAAATCAACCTATCATCGTGTCAGATTTGATTAGCACGCATTTCTTGTCTACTTGTATACACGTATTTCTTTTATTGTCATCATTTTATCAGTGTTAATGATTTAACTTTAATGCTCTATGGGGGTGGGGCGGGTCCATTGCGGAACGCTTACGCTTATTCAGCTTCAAAACATATATGGGAACAGTTATTCTGGTGAAAACATTGTCAGGGTAAATTGCAACGGCTTAGGGGGACTGTTGCCCCTCAACCCACCCTAGACCCACCTATGTTGTAACCATATGAAGCCACATATATCCATTAAATATGTGTCTCACCTTTACACCAAATAGTCGTATATTCATTATTGTGTCCAGCGTATATAATTGTTGCACTAGTCACTTCAATTCAATTCAATTTATTTCAAAACACACAACATTAAAAAGCAAGCAATATAAATACAAATACAAATAATAATAAGTCACATGGTTACAGACAACTGCTATGGTTATTTTTTGAAATCGATTTATTCGATGCCTCGTCCGACTGCAAAACGCTTCGAAACAAACAATACACCATTTTTTAAGTTTTATTACTTAACGAATAGATACATCGAATGACGAAAAAGACCTCTTCTACAATATGTCAGTCATTAAATTATATATAAACAATATCTGGTTAAAATGAAGACGGCAGGTGAGCCATGGAAGGAATCTACAAGGCGGCCCCCAAACCTCAAGCCCCTGTCGGTGAGGAGGACGTGTGGCTTTCCAGTGCTTCAACAGCGAACGTAGTGTACTCTCCTCCCGACCATGGTTACCTGAAATGACTTACATCGATTTACACCTCACAACATTTTGACATCTCTTTCCTTGCGACTGTCGTTCGCTGAGAAAACTTCTTCGCGTTCATATCCGATAGCCGTGTCGCATGCGTTGTAGAGCTCTCGATGTCACCATGGTCGTTTACTAAAACACAAT
>JAODUO010000095.1:100000-105000 GCA_025642075.2 Ridgeia piscesae | reverse complement strand
CATGATCGGGAGGAGACTATATTATTATGCATTTCGTTGTTAAATTTAACATATTTAACTGTATTGTGTGCTAGCTTCTGCCATTTGATCCCGCAATAACGTTTAAAGGTAACACAAGAAGAGGCTGTATTTCGCGTAACAATGTTGTATGTAATTTATATTTTTGTCGGGTGTTACATGGACGTGTTACATGGACGTGTTACATGGACGTTTTACATGGACATATTACATGGACGTATTACATGTACGTATTACATGTACGTATTACATGGACGTATTACATGGACGTGTTACATGTACGTATTACATGGACGTATTACATGGACGTATTACATGTACGTATTACATGAACGTATTACATGGACGTATTACATGGACGTATTACATGGACGTGTTACATGGACGTGTTACATGGACGTGTTACATGGACGTGTTACATGGACGTATTACATGGACGTATTACATGGACGTATTACATGGACGTGTTACATGGACGTATTACATGGACGTGTTACATGGACGTATTACATGGACGTATTACATGGACGTGTTACATGGACGTGTTACATGGACGTGTTACACGGACGTATTACATGGACGTATTACATGAACGTATTACATAGACGTATTACATAGACGTATTACATGGACGTATGCATCTCTATTTTGAACCATTTTTGTAATAAAATATAACATCAATATATGGAAAAATCAAACAAGTGCTAAAACATTTACCATCAATACCCCCACTTTTATGGGATACCACATCGTTAGACTAAGGATTCTATAGCTTCATAGTGTACAACTACAGGATCCTTGGTTAGACGTTAAATTTAATGAATTGTGGAACTGGCGTAGCTTACAATACGGCGTCTCCGCGCGACGTGAATTCTTTGTAGCGAACACAACCCACACAATGCGAACCGGTTCGACGGTGTCGCCAGTGTGATGGTCTGGAACGTATATCCGGTGCGAAGGTCCCAGAATCGGCCGGTCCCAGATTCGGCACATTCGTGCCGAATCTGGGACCGCAACGGTAGCATGCATGTATTCTGCGTTATTACTATTATAATTTCCGTTTGTAATACATTAATTGTTCCAATATGATTGGTATTCGCAAGTTTTAAATAAAAATGCATGCGCGGTAAGCGTGTTGAGGAAACTCGGCTCGGCCGTGATGCACGTCTTCAACAATACATCAGAGCAGATAAAAGCGGGACCCCGCTTGCGCGCGCATGCGGGGTATGCATTTATCCGAATCTGGGACCACTACACCGGTGTAGGATGTCGTTCTACGTATGCGCATGTTCACGCGACTGGCGTGACCTCAGGTGGCCGATCAGAATATCAAGACTGGGTTAACAACCGCGCATGCATTTTCACACCGAGTCATTTCCGGAAAGTGTGAAACGCTTGGATTTCACAACCACTTCTTTTTAGTAACAACAGTGGATCCTTGTGTTACGAAAAGTTGGTGATGTATAGACATTTTATTAGACATGTATTTGTGATTTTCACAATCCGCGTTGGTATCTGTCTGTCTGTCTGTCTGTCTGTCTGTCTGTCTGTCTGTCTGTCTGTCTGTCTGTCTGTCTGTCCTGTGTGTGTGTGTGTGTGTTGTGTGTGTGTGTGTGTGTGTGTGTGTGTGTGTGTGTGTGTGTGTGTGTGTGTGTGTGTGTGTGTGTGTGTGTGTGTGTGTGTGTGTGTGTGTGTGTGTGTGTGTGTGTGTGTGTGTGTGTGTGTGTGTGTGTGTGTGTGTGTGTGTGTGTGTGTGTGTGTGTGTGTGTGTGTGTGTGTGTGTGTGTGTGTGTGTGTGTGTGTGTGTGTGTGTGTGTGTGTGTGTGTGTGTGTGTGTGTGTGTGTGTGTGTGTGTGTGTGTGTGTGTGTGTGTGTGTGTGTGTGTGTGTGTGTGTGTGTGTGTGTGTGTGTGTGTGTGTGTGTGTGTGTGTGTGTGTGTGTGTGTGTGTGTGTGTGTGTGTGTGTGTGTGTGTGTGTGTGTGTGTGTGTGCATATATACATACAGACAGTAAATAAACGACGCGAGCGCACGTGATCACGATCGTAGACCGTTAGAAAATGTCCTGTTATCATGTCGACAACTGAATTTCCGAGGGTCGCTGTCCGGCCCACGTGTGCTCGAGTCGTTTACGATTATACTAGGTCCTATCCCTAAACTATAATAATAATATAATTGTGTGCAAATTAATTATTTAATTAACGAAGTTTTATATGTGTATTACAAATGCATACACGTACCTTTACAACTACAGCAGTACAGATCGCCTATAAAACATTTCGTTAATTTCTGCACAATACATTTCATTATTTCACAATGGTAAACCGTGTGGCGCGTTAACTGGGCACATCAATCAGCGGATAAAAAACTCAGTTCACGCGACAGAATTTTCGTATAGGGGACGAATATTTAAGAAGTCGGCTGGTGTCGCAAGAAAGACACGGGTTCACATCCGGATTTCATCCGTCAGATTTCACCGGATTGTGTGTCCAGTTATTAAAGTTTCTTTTGTAAACAAATATGAGTTTATTTGTAACTAAAATTAGCTGTTGTTACGACATTGATTGGATACTTTATTTGAGATCACGATACACGCAGTCTGCATTATAACGGAGTAGTTTTGATGTTAGAAGGTGAGCGACTGATATGTGATGGACGCCGGTGTTTCACACACTTCTATTATATTACAGGGATAGGACCTAGAAGTACTATAATCGTAAACGACCCGAGCGCACGTGGTCCGACCGAAGCACACGTCTACATCTTGACCGGTGCATGTACACGGACTTCTTTCGCATGGCGCAGGCCGGTCGGAACGTCGACGTCTATGTGAGAGTTGGGTTGTGTCGTATTGTCCGGAACGCTTGCCTCTTGACCAACGTTGATGGATATTTCCTTTCGATGCTATGACGTCACTGAAGGCGGACGTTTCGCGCGACGTTCATCCGTCCGATAACCCGTCGTTCGCGCTCACGACCGGAGATCGCGGGTCGGTGTTTCCGGTAACGTTCACCGGTCGTTGCTCGGTCGTCTCGTTGACTTCCGGATTCCTACGCATGTCGAACTAAACACTGAACGGGCAAGCAGTTATAACCGTGTCAATTAAAATAGTCAAAATAACATGTCGTCACGTCCACTGCAGTCTTAGCTTAAGATCTAGACTAGTCTAAGACTAAGTAACTAACCGTCTAGATGCGGGCTCGCCCTCGAATCCTGCCTCCTCGCCCTCGTCAAAGAATTAGAAAGGATATTAGTTGTTAGGTTTACCGACAAATTGGTAGGCAATAATCATAATAATAACCGAACATTAGTTAATAGGAACATACCAATTTCATCTGTCAAGTTGGGTAGACATGTGAGGCACATGAAATGCAAAAACGACAATGGATAGCTAAATCTTAAGCTAAGGCAAATCGCAATTTAATTAGTTTTGATATTCTGAATATATATATATATATATATATATATATATATATATATATATATATATATGCATATATATAATTATTATATATAATATATATTATAATTATATATATATATATATATATATATATATATATATATATATATTACAAGTTACTTTATGCCTTCGGCATAACGTATAGTTACGGCACAGAAGAATGCTTAGGTCTAGGCTGACTCGGCTAGTATAAGTATAGCATTTCTAAAAGACTGAAGAATATATGCAATGCTTACACTACAATCAGTTACACAATTACATAGTCTTACCTAGTACCTGTTGAGTACTGCGTCAACGGTTACACTATACACTCCTGCAGTGCCTTCACGTGTCATGTCGGTTGCTCCGCGGTTGACTTGGAGTCTAACTCGAACCCGCAGTCAGAGCGAACTGCCGGTAGCGATGCTTGATTACCGTTCTCGTTCTGCGTTCGGCGTGCGAGATGTTTCGACGTCTATACAACTTCAGTTCCGTACAGTTCATGATACGTGTTTAGTCTTTCGCTATTATTACTATTATGAAGGTTCAGAACGCCAACTGGTGGATACGGTATGTCTCGTGACGTCACGACGATTTTTATTGGCTACCGCATAAAACCGTGGCAGCGTAGGCCAATCAGCGCCCTGAATAACTCGCGCGGATTTATAAACGGTCATTGTCTCGTAGACCAATAAGAATGTGACGTTCATTTGGCGTTTTCTATCCGAAAGCGCATGGAAATTCGTTATTGGCTGGTGTTATGCGAATTTACACGGGGCCTCAAACTATCAGTGTCAATGGTAAAAAGGGACATAAAAATAAACTACTTGTCTAGATACGTTGCGGCAGGTTGGGCTTGAATGCTCCATTTCATTAGCAGACACCGATAATAATAATAATTATTATTATTTCTTTTGCGCCAATATCCTCGAAGATCAAGCTCAGTGGCGCGACAAAACAAAGGGATAAGCAAAGTCGTAATCGAAAGAAATGCGTGAGTCGTCAATGGATGGATGAAGAAGCTAAGGAGGATAGGCAGCATTAAAGAGATAGGTTTAATGATGTTGATGTTGGGGCTTCCATAGGCGCTGGTAGAGTATGAAATTGTATAATAACCGATAAAGGACAAAGCATACGAGCACTAATGAGGTACTACAATAACGAATCCGACAGAGGGCGCCCTGACACAACTAGGGTCTTTGTGCCGTCTTTTGCGTGTTCTTGACGTGCGTAAAATGCGGCACCGTTTTGCGGAACATTTTGCGGAACGCTTGTTTAAATCATCCTACGATCAGCTGTTGAACTCGCATGACTCCGAAGCTTCACACATAGCTGGATACAGTCTGACATGTCCGTCAATGTGAAGGTATATGTACATGGATGGAACGTCGAATGGTGGCCCGACGACAGGGTGCTGGCTCGATGCCGGAAAGGATGTTTAAAATCATCTACAGCTCGCCGTATGCATCACACAAGACTGCTACGTCTTCACACATAGTTAAATATTGATATTGTATAACATGTCCGTCGATATGAAAGCAT
>JAODUO010000095.1:10000-95000 GCA_025642075.2 Ridgeia piscesae | reverse complement strand
AGTTCTGTTAACGAGTGGTTGGATGGTGTGTGTAAATGGTTTCAAGACTAGAATATGTTTATTGCGCGCTTGCGTGCGTGTGTGTATTTATATATATATATATATATATATATATATATATATATATATATATATATATTGTGTGTGTGTGTGTGTGTGTGTGTGTGTGTGTGTGTGTGTGTGTGTGTGTGTGTGCGCGTGTGTATGCGTGTGTAGGGGCGGGACGTCGACGGGTTGCTATGGTGTGTGTGTGTGTGTGTGTGTGTGTGTGTGTGTGTGTGTGTGTGTGTGTGTGTGTGTGTGTGTGTGCGTGTGTGCGTGTGTGTATCTGTGAGCGTGTGTGCGAGTGTGTGCGCGCGCGAGTGTGTGTGAGAGTGTGTGCGTGCGTGCGTGCGTGCATACATGTGTTTGTGCGACCCCTTGTGTGTTACAAATGTCATATTATATTTGGTCTGATGTGCAAAAATGAGAAAGTGTAAGTTTTATTATTACATATAAGGTTAAGCAAAAGTGTTACTTACAGACCAGACCCATCGTTTTCATATTTGGACATTATATGTTCGAATATTAATACACCCTCTATAATGGTTTTGTACCGAACATCTTGATCGTCTTAGAGGTTCGTGGGAAACAATTACAATTAAACAGCTGCATCTAAGAATATGTTGTACCAAAGACTATCAACGTCGTAGAGGTTCACTGGCAACACATACCCCCCCTGCATCGCTGGATCTACGTACGATAATAGTCTGGTATGTAATTATTATCATCAATTATTTCATACCTGGCTGGTTTCCATCGGTCATCGCAGCATGGCCATCTGATGCAGCGCCATCTGTGTATGAAATAAATTAGCATTTTATACAAGGCATTCATGTGTGAGTAGTGTTATCTAGTCACAGTCCGGAGAGCAGCGGCAGTCGATCCTAAGCCACCACAAAAAGCCTGCACGAAAAGACCGTCACCATTAGTCACCGGACTCTGATTCCTGGCTACCTTTTCGTATCCTGGCATACGGGGGGCACCCAACTTAGTTTGTTTACTAACCAAGGACGCGTGAACACCGAAATTACCTTTAAAGATAAGCCTCGAAGCTTGGAAGATAGTCCATATTATACTGTCGACAAGAGACACCGGCAACGTAATTGGGAAGATAGTAATAATTACTATCTTCCCAATTACGGTGACAATTATTGTACTTGTGAACTTGTCAGCTTTATGGGCTCATGTGTCAAACATGCAGACACAAACACGCACGCACGCACGCACGCACACACACAAACACACACAAACACCCACACACACACAGTAAAACACAAAAACATCCACACACCCACACACAGAAAAACACCCACACACCCACACACACAAAACACACACACACACACACACACACACACACACACACACACACACACACACACACACACACACACACACACACACACACACACACACACACACACACACACACACACACACAACACACACACACACACACACACACACACACACACACACACACACACACACACACACACACACACACATGCATAGATAATAAGCTATCGATCAGAAGAACACAAAAAACGCGAAGAACACAAAAGAACTACCTGCTTACAGACGATATCGATTTGCTGATATCAAGCAATTTAATGTGTCAGACGTACAAGTAGGAGGTTATCTCTGACCTACCTGGTAGTGGTGTCGTTGTCTTGGCGAGGCTGGCACAAGACTTCAAGTTGTTCGGAGACTTCACAAGACTCAAGACGAGATGTTCCCCGTCGGCCGGGATGTAGCTGCTGACTCCTGCAACGAGGAACACCTATTTTTGTTAGCAACATATACAGTTGCGACAATGATTAAAGGAAAGTTGTATGTTGCGTTAGTAAATTGTCAGCAGGAAATTCGCTTAATCAGTTGTGCTTTGCCTGACTTGTGGTTTGGTGGAAAAGACCATGGAACTTTTGAAGTGTTGGCCTTTGCGATTATGGACGTGTGCCTCAGTGATTCATAAATACCAACTGAAGGTGGTAGCTAATGTTTACATTTGAACGTTGTGTTTGCAACGTTTGGTGTTTATTCGAATATTAGGTATACTATAAAATATATGGTAATAAACAAAGAGCGTATACATTATTTTTAATTTTAATGTTTGTTTAAACAGGCGCGCGAAACAGATCGGGACAGAATAAAATTACATATGACTTACCCATGGAAACAGAACAATCGACAGTGCTCGTTCTCTTCAAGAAGGCCCAGTAAGTCTTGTCGGCGGTCCAGTCAGCTTTCACGCCCCGGACTTGTGTCACGAAGTGGCCAAACGTTTTGTGCTCCTTCGTCGTAAAACTATGAAACAACATTTAGTTATTGGACCTTCTACAGTTGTGGTTTATTTTAATAAGAAAACAGCAATAGTTTATGTTGAGTGGAGTGCGGGCTAAATACCATACAATGGAACAACATTAGCATTACTTAACTATTTTACAATTTACAACAGTTTTTTTCTTTTAACTTGATCTTTGGTAAAGAGATACAATTAGCCAGGCTGACTTACCGGAACCTGGTGTCTGTCTTTTCGATGTCTCTCATAATTTCATAGGCAGTCTCCCGGGTCGTGTTGACGTCTGTCGTCGCGCGGAATTCCCTTCTGTCATTCGTCACAATGTTCTCAAACGTGAACACCACTCTCCTTTGTGGTCCTAAAATATTAGCGCAAGCAACTTGACTCTTCTGCAATTATATCCGTAAACAATCACATGTAACATGATAAACAAAGCAAGGAAGGAGGTTGGTTGTTTACCAGACACCGTATGACAATAATCTCTGGTGAACATCGTCTGCATGTCAGAACACGGTCTTACATATTAAAATACACGTGAAAGTATTTTCTTTTTACTAGTTTTCTTTTATTAGTGTATGGCTCCAAAAACGTATTGTTGCCCTCTGCGATCATCAAATGGAAATTTTTCTAGTTGGCATAATTTGCTGTTCTCCTCTCGGCATCCCTGTCGTCAGTGGTGCAGTTGGCCACGGGTACCGTCGTCTTTTTCTTCGTCTTTTCTTTCCGCACTTTTCTCTCATTACGTTTTCTATATACAGTCTCCAACTCCTTGTTTTGTTTTGTTATTGTTCTCCATTCTCCTCAGACTCTTTCCAGATCTCTCTTAACGCAGTCCTCCTATCGGATAATCGGTCTTCATCGCCTGGCATTTAATTAATTAATTAATTAAACTGGTCTTGCACGGTATCTGTCCAAAAATTTCTCTCCCACAGGCGTCTATTGTAGACAGAGATCTAACATTTCGTTTACTATGAGCAAATGAGAAAGTATGGAGGCTAGCGATTTTACTGTGGCTGCACCTACACCATAGAACTCCATATCAAAACATAACGACTTGCACAAATGTAACACTGTTAGTGTTTTATGACTAAATTGGAGACTCACTGTGTTAGCGTAGCGAACAATTAAATTACTAATTTTAGCAATTACCTGACGGCGTGGTGCTCGCCGACTGTGGAGTTTTCGCGTCAGTTTTTTTCGAATCTAAAACGAGTTGCACACGTGCATACATCAAGTATAGTACGTAGGCTATAAGTTCTGTTAACGAGTGGTTGGATGGTGTGTGTAAATGGTTTCAAGACTAGAATATGTTTATTGCGCGCTTGCGTGCGTGTGTGTATATATATATATATATATATATATATATATATATATATATATATATGTGTGTGTGTGTGTGTGTGTGTGTGTGTGTGTGTGTGTGTGGTGTGTGTGCGCGCGCGTGTGTATGCGTGTGTAGGGGCGGGACGTCGACGGGTTGCTATGGTGTGTGTGTGTGTGTGTGTGTGTGTGTGTGTGTGTGTGTGTGTGTGTGTGGTGTGTGTGTGCTGTGTGCGTGTGTGCGTGTGTGATCTGTGAGCGTGTGTCGTGTCGGCATGTGTGAGAGTGTGTGCGTGCGTGCGTGCGTGCATACATGTGTTTGTGCGACCCCTTGTGTGTTACAAATGTCATATTATATTTGGTCTGATGTGCAAAAATGAGAAAGTGTAAGTTTTATTATTACATATAAGGTTAAGCAAAAGTGTTACTTACAGACCAGACCCATCGTTTTCATATTTGGACATTATATGTTCGAATATTAATACACCCTCTATAATGGTTTTGTACCGAACATCTTGATCGTCTTAGAGGTTCGTGGGAAACAATTACAATTAAACAGCTGCATCTAAGAATATGTTGTACCAAAGACTATCAACGTCGTAGAGGTTCACTGGCAACACATACCCCCCCTGCATCGCTGGATCTACGTACGATAATAGTCTGGTATGTAATTATTATCATCAATTATTTCATACCTGGCTGGTTTCCATCGGTCATCGCAGCATGGCCATCTGATGCAGCGCCATCTGTGTATGAAATAAATTAGCATTTTATACAAGGCATTCATGTGTGAGTAGTGTTATCTAGTCACAGTCCGGAGAGCAGCGGCAGTCGATCCTAAGCCACCACAAAAAGCCTGCACGAAAAGACCGTCACCATTAGTCACCGGACTCTGATTCCTGGCTACCTTTTCGTATCCTGGCATACGGGGGGCACCCAACTTAGTTTGTTTACTAACCAAGGACGCGTGAACACCGAAATTACCTTTAAAGATAAGCCTCGAAGCTTGGAAGATAGTCCATATTATACTGTCGACAAGAGACACCGGCAACGTAATTGGGAAGATAGTAATAATTACTATCTTCCCAATTACGGTGACAATTATTGTACTTGTGAACTTGTCAGCTTTATGGGCTCATGTGTCAAACATGCAGACACAAACACGCACGCACGCACGCACACACACGAACACACACAAACACCCACACACACACAGTAAAACACAAAAACATCCACACACCCACACACAGAAAAACACCCACACACCACACACACAAAAACACACACACACACACACAAACACAACACACACACACACACACACACACACACACACACACACACACACACACACACACACACACACACACACACACACACACACACACACACACACACACACACACACACACACACACACACACACACACACACACACACAGAGTTATAGTGGTTTCCTGGGCAGGGTTCCATTAACTGACCAGTCTGTATATATATATATATATATATATATATATATATATATATATATATATATATATATATATATATATATATATATATATATATATATATGTAATAAGGCTAAAATTATGATCTTATGATATCTCATTGAACTAGTCAGTCTTTTTCAGAACATTTACGCCAAGCCGACATTTCTGTGCTGGCACTAAGGGTGGTCACTGCCAGGGTGCTTGTCTTCCTCGGTGGTTCGTTTACGTCTCAAATTAAGATGGGACCGATATTAACGGGATTCTCCGATTCACGAGGGATGCACAGTCCCCATGTTAAGAGCCAGGTTTTAACACCAAATATACCATGCCTGCCGTGACCGGATATTGACCCCGGGCCGCCGACGTACCAGGTGGATGTGCTACACTTTGTGCGCCTCGCCCTCTTTATAATGTGGCGCTAAATTCCGATTCTGGTTTATAAACCGCTGCAGTAAATTAATATTTTCAATTAGACCTAATCGTATCTTATAAATCATCTCGTTAAATAGAGACTCCACGAATAGTTCGCAGTGTTCCCAGTCAGTGGCTTATAGAGAACTGATCATAGTGGTACGGTAAAGCCCTGTACCGGTGCGGTAGGTTAAGATTTGTATAACGTAAGACCTATGCAGTTTTGTATACATTTCTTGCAATGTAATGCGAAGCTAACTGGCAGCTAGTAGACATGTATGTGAATAGTCAGCACGTACCGGTAGTATTAATGCTCAAGCAGCTGCATTGGGCCTAACAAGAAGGACCAAAGTTCCTTAGCTCATCCGTTTCCAAACAATTTGTGTTCCTAAAACTAAGCTGAATATTCGCAAACGTGCTTTCTCTGTGGCTGCGCCAACAATTTGAAATCAACTCCCTATTACGATTAAATCTTCTGAAACTATAGATAACTTTCGTAAAAAAACTGAAAACTTGTTTGTTTGAAATTGCTTTTCCATAATAAATGTTCGGCGTTTCCACGCTCCAATGACAACATTTGCCTGTCCCGTGTATGACTAGTTAAATGATTTTGTTTGTCATGTATCTGAGCTTGACTATTTTAAGGATATAGGCGCTATAGAAGATTTACAATTATTATTATTATTACTCATCATCGCACATCTACTTCACTCTGTGCTTGGTCTTCTCCGGGTTGAGAAGAATTCAATTTGAAATGTTTTTGCATACACCAAAAACGAATTCAAAGGTTAGCAAGAGCATACGTGACGCAAGGATTAATCCCCGACAAGCATAAACAATTATACAATCACCTGGTCACGCATGGTTGGTTTTCGCTGGCGCAAACATTACTATTAAGCTATAACCCCGCGGCTACTGGCCAGTAAGGTCGTGTAAGTGGGGCATTGTGAGATGATTACACAACTCTGGCAACATAGATCGTCACAAGAACAAACTACAGCGTGCCGTCTCGCCGAAGTCCTAGGATTGTCTGAGGCACTAGTAAAGAAAGTTCTGGATGTTTTAGTCGTTACAAATCGCTAGATAACATTGCTAGTTTTACACTCATGTTTTTTTAACCTGGGTAATTTGGGAATATCAAGATAACAAAAGCTTTTTAAAGTTTTCAATCTTCCAGTAATTAATTAATTAATATTTCGCTCTAATAGCACGCTACATTGTTGAAGGCGTATCTTAAATTGAAATAGTTGAAATGTCAACACGATTTCTGTGTGACGTGGCGTTCAACTGGTAAGTTAAACCATAGATGTCGGAAATTGGGAGCTAGGAGTTGATATCCAATTGTTGGTGAAGGGAGTCAAGATAAGCTTAGCCCACAATATTTCAGTAAGAGAAGGCTTTTGACGAACGACAAAGCGGTGCAGTTGGAGCATACCATGAGCTTATATAACCATACCACTGGTCTTTGTGGCGCCATGTCAAACAATGACTTGATACTTTTCAGCGCCAGACGTGATTACGTCTAGTCTTGCTTGTGGCGCATGTGTACACGTGACAATCTATACCCGTTGGCCAAGTCCGTGCAGTTAGGTTAGTTTGTTCTGTTAATTTTTCGAGTGAGTACAATCTTATAAGACCGCTCTATTGAAATTAAATAAGAGGCACTGTCATGTGTACATGCAATTCATGATGTTTCATATTTTCGCTGAAGGAACGATAAAGTAAAATGCGCAGTTTCCACGCAGGCACGCGCATGCACGAACACACGCGAACTTGCCCACGCACGCGCATTCCAAACACACAATAATGCATAAACACGGTCACACATACACACGCATTCACATAACATAACATAACATAACATAACATAACATAACATAACATAACATAACATATCATAACATAACATAACATAACATAACATCACATCACATCACATCACATCACATCACATCACATCACATCACATCACATCACATCACATCACATCATCACATTTATCCTTTTTTCAACAATCTGTATTGTATGCACTGTATTTATTATATTTGCAGTAGTTGTGGTTGTTGTTGAAAATAAATTTCAATTCAATTCAATTCAATTCAATTCAATTCAATTCAATTCAATTCAATTCAATTCAATCAATCACACACACACACACACACACACACACACACACACACACACACACACACACACCACACACACACACACGTACACACACACATACTCAAACACACGCACACACACACACATATATATATATATACATACATACATACATACGTACATACATACATACATACACACATACACGGATACGGGCAGGCACATGGCACACACACGGGCACACACGGACACACACACCACACATACAGGCATGCACACACACGGGCATATGTACATCAACGCACGAACACACATTCATACGTACATGTACACATACGCACGCACGCACGCACACAGATATATAGAGACGAGCACTCACACATTCACACGGGCGCACACATACCTCATACTACACACACGCGACACAAGCCACATACACGGGCACGCATACACACCACACATTTCCACGAATGCGCCCACGCACGCATGCACACATAAACACAAATGTACACTCACATACACGTACTCACGCATAAAAAACCACACACACATAAACACACACACACACACACACACACACACACACACACACACACACACACACACACACACACACACACACACACACACACACACACACACACACACACGGCACGCAGAAACACGTGTACACACACACGCACATGTACAACACTCACATACACACACATACTCAAACACATACACACACACACACACATATATATATATATACATACATACACGGATACGGGCAGGCACATGGCACACACACACACACACCACACACCCACCCCACCCACCCACCCACCCACCCACACACACACACACACACACACACACACACACACACACACACACACACACACACACACACACACACACACACACAATCCTCCTGCCGCCATTATTCAATGTTTACCTTACTCTGTAACTTACGCCAACGTTTGCGGCCACTCCTAAATGACAGCGACGCAAGGGTGAGAATTAATAACAGTAAAATGTCTACACCGGCTGACCCACTTACCACTGATTCCAGGCGCGGCGTACAGCGAGACAACTACACTGACAGCCAGGCCGACGAAGACGATCCCGACAAGGATGAGTACGAAAGTCGTTAGCGTACACACTCGGGGACCTTTCTGCCTCGTCTTCTTCCCCATACCGCCTTCGATCGTCGCCATATAAGCGTCGATGTTTCCCACTCCGGCGTCGGATTTTTCCATGTCGTCGTCCGTGTTGCCCGTATTGTCGACCACCCCCTGTACGCGTGGTCAGTGTTTGAACCCTAACCAATACAACACGCTCACTTTTAACGTCGCGAGGTTTTGAAGTCACTCAGCCGTGTCGGTCAGTATTTGCCCGGCCTTGCCCCGAGACACGCGTTACAGCATGCCACTCAATGCCGGGTCAGTATGTTAGTATTATATAAATACCACACTGTGCTCGTGCCGATGTCACGGTTGGGTGATTTCAGTCGCTGGCAAGGGTGCCCATGCTCGTTATTTATGTTACGTACAGTTGTCGCGCTTACTTTTTCCTGGTCGTTAAAAACGTTCATGTTGACGTTGCTGCGTATGCGCAATAAATGTAAAATCATCAATGTCCAGCGAAACAACAATATTTTCGGTATAAATGCCACGAGCTGTTCGTTAAATTTCCTGTGATGATTACTGTGAAGAGTTTCTTAAAATGTCGTTCAATGCAATAAAATAAAAATTATTATGTTTTTTTTAAAATCACTGTCACGGATTATGGCGCACTAGAGTCACGTGATTTACGCTTGCTATCAAAATAATTATGCCTCAAAACTTGTTTGCCTGGTGTTAATTTGCGACAAATAACTTTGCTGAGAGGTTATATACATCCTAACGAACAACCTGTAATATTTATACCATAAATGCTTTGTCTTTTCGCTGCACATTGATGACTTTACATATATCGCGCATGCGCAGAAACGTCAACCGGAACGTTTCTAACGCCGGAAAAATATAAGCGTTCCTAAACGTTGTTGTGGGCTGTTCTCAAAGGAACGAAGAAACGACCATACTGCACCTCACCAATAACCGTGGTGGTACCTACTACCTACACGAACTACAAAACATCTAAGAGTACAGCAGGTAGATAAAATAAAATAAAGTATGTATGGTCGCACATTAACATTTCAACAACTGTTTCATACGCGGCACTTTCCGTAATAAAAATGAATGCGGTTGACATCAACATCGTCTAAATTATGACATGTCTTAAAACCATTTTGTTGTCTTACATTTCCGATAAAACCTTGACGTTGGACAAGCAGGCTGCTATGCGTGGCCAATATCATATGCACGCATGTCATACAATGCGTCACATTCATGTAGTATGTGATGATAGTTTGTTTAACAGTTTGATCAAGAATTTGCAATACAAAACTTAGCAACATTATGCATAATCACTGAATTGTGGTCCGTAGCTTTATAATTTGGAGATTTTTATTCGCGCGCGCATACACACGCACGCACGCACGCACGCACACACACACACACGTGTGCATGCATGCACTAGCTAGCATACATATGTGAACTCATACACACACGCAAATCTACATCCATTCACATACTCACTCATCCATGCTCTTACTCAATCACTCCCTTGTTTACTCACTCACTCACTCACTCACTCACTCACTCACTCACTCACTCACTCACTCACTCACCCCCACCCACCCACCCACCCACCCACTCACTCACTCACTCACTCACTCACCCACCCACCCACTCACCCACCCACCCACTCACGTACGTCGACCACTGGGGTTACACATGTGTGGCTTCAACCATCCTACGCCAGGTGTCTCAGTCTACCATTGCTGACTTCAGGTCTTCCACCTCTAGGCCTACATCTTCCTTTAAGCTCTCTCTACGTATACGTTGCTGTTGGTCTTCTTCACTTGGCCGCACCATGTGCAGGTTGACACATTAAGATCGTCTTTTAGATTTCATTCGTCTTAATAATAATATATTAAGACGAAATGACACCCAAAAGACGTTCTCTCCATGTTATGGCCTCCTAGTATTGATGTGTTTGTCGGTTGTGCGCTTGACAGGTGACCGGAAACCTGCACGTTGACGTCTGAGAACAGTCTTACAAAAACAAGACAATGCGTTACCATGGTGATATCAGAGGGTTTTTACGAACAACACATTATACGATGGATGATCCGGGTTCCCTGGAGAAATAGGAAAACCGCTTGCGTCTCGCTAATCGGGGTGGCTGTTGTGCCAAAAATAATTCAGCATGGGTCAGAGTATGTATAGGTAGCGAGCGGTACACGGCAATGTTGTCGTGTCAACAGAAGAGGACAAATGTCACCCGCAATACACGAGATACAAATTCTGAAGACCCGCACATGTAACAGGTAGGCCCATGGCCATGCACTTGCTATCACTTACCATCAATTCAACGTCACAACAGTATTAATTTTATCTACGGCAATGTTGACAGACGCACGCGAAATATCTCATGTCGCTCAATTGCATGTGTACAGGAATTGTTTGATCAATTTGTATTTAAAGAAACTTTTCCCCAAATTGAAGACGGATAAGCAATTTCTGGGAATATGCCATTATATTTACCCGTCTGCCCAATCGCACGAGCAGATGAACGGTTTTGTGTATATAGAGCAGATGAACGAATATTAATCTACATCCCAAACATTGCATGTAACACAAAGTTATATCCGACCACACACTTCGTGGGCGATTTCATTGGTTCGACTTAAATTCAGATTTTTGCTAAAAGATCTGCCCGGGGTACTGCTGCCTGTTACGGTTAGCAGCAAAGATGGACCTACCAATAATATTGCATAGCCATTATATATAAAATTATTATAGGCTCTACGGAAATTAGTGGCGTAACATCGGAATTAACCTAATAATACCCCATTGCCCATAATACACTCCTGCTTTGTAATGAATACATAAACCATATATTATAACAGGCAGGATGGGCATTCTTCTTTGGAAAGCTTGGTGAATGTAAACATAATGGAAGCGAGCTGACTCTAGAATGACGTCATGAATCGAGGTTCGTATGTAGTCGTAGGATAGGGGCAGGTTACACACACCAACCAGTCCATCAACCAATTTACTGTTACATATATTATCCTGTTTTTTATCCAGCATATACCATCAGAAAACGCTGAATTAGACCAAGACTGAGGATCTTGGCCTCTTCGTCACAACAGTGGCGCCACATAGTGGGCCGGTACCAACAGCGCCATCAGGTGGTAAAGTGGATCAGTTGGCCAGTGGCTAGAATATCGCCCACATAAACAAAAGCTAGTTTGCGGCGTCTTAAATGCGGCAAACTTGTGGCGATATTGTTGGCATGTGCAGAAATGGCGGCGCCTGCTGAAACTCGGTAATAATGTGAATAAACGCACTGTAATTGTAAAATGTACACGGTTGCGTTACGATTATATTCATCAACCGTTGCCGTTGGCGTGACGTTAATGATCACTAAATGAATGAACACCACTCACACAAAGTATTACTACAAGTACAATATGTGTCTACGACTTACAACTTGCATACAGCATTGCTGGTGTTGCACACATAGATATAGTCATAGTTAACATAATATTTCGTTTTGCAAAGAAACCGGATCAAAGCTGTAAAAAAAGGGTAACAAAAAGTACCGGTGACAGTGTTATAAATAAAGTAAAGGCACTAGAATGTCTAGCCAACTTTTCTAATGCATACCAAGTTACCAACTGTTGGAAAAGTTGCTGTTATTTTTATTGTCTTTGAAATATTTACTTGCCTGGATTACTTTGATCTTCGAGTTCTAGAGAAAGGCATTCTAGTCTTGTAAATTATCCGCCTTTTTACTTTTAGTCATATTTCTTTTTTGGAGAATGTGCATGGCTTGTCTTGTTTTTATTACAAATTTAAACTGGTCTATTTTAAGTCTCCCAAGTTTTCTTTTGAAGGCGAGGATGGAGTTGTTGTGATCATAACATTACAGTGCTATGCATAGCAACTGGAATCGGGCAACGTTCAAATGTTTCAGTGGATCCAACATTAGAGCTGCTGTCTGTTTCTCCTTAATTCTTCACTTTGTTGCCGGAATTTTTGTGATCTGTCAAATTTTATGCCACTATATGTTTTTCTGTTTGTTTATAATCTTCCTTATCTTTGCTTGGGATCAAATATGTGGTACCATACTTTGGCCTGCCAAATGTCACATGTTTTCATTGCATTGAAGGGTAGCTGTCATTTCTATGACGACAATATCAGTC
This sequence comes from Ridgeia piscesae, assembly GCA_025642075.2. Taxonomy (NCBI): domain Eukaryota; kingdom Metazoa; phylum Annelida; class Polychaeta; order Sabellida; family Siboglinidae; genus Ridgeia; species Ridgeia piscesae. The sequence continues at coordinate 82,024 of JAODUO010000095.1, read as the reverse complement.
TGTTGATGTATTCTTGTAACATCTTCTTGTCCGTTTCATTCCTCATATTCAGTCAATATACTTTGGTATCATTGATGAAGGTTTTTAGTCAACTATCTAATCCCTCTGGAGGATCATTTATAAACATATAATAACTAGAATAGGGCCAACAACATTTCCTTGGATTTATTTAATTTGCGAGAGTGCCCATAGTAGGTAAAGGGAAATGATAATGAGTGAAGTTGCCGATGGTGTTACACACGCCATTTTCAAAAAACCTTGAAAAATGTGTGTGAGAGATCTACTCACATTGCAAATCCCTAACACTTATCTGTGTCATGTTGTTCAAACAAATAAACTGTCAGAAAAGTTTATTTTAATCAAATATTTGCATTTGCATGAAAACGAAAATACCCCAAGAAAAAACTGCTAACAGTGTTTATCATTCTAGCAATTATAACCAACAAAAACACATTTTGATGCAAATTATGTTACTTCTGAAGGAAGTTACATCACTTGCATCACATCACATTTTGACGCAAGTGATGTAACTTCCTTCGGAAGTAATGCGCCATTCTTGTAAGTTATACGGTAAGTAACACACACAAGGAGTAGTGATTGATTTAAAGATATTGAGCTGCGCATAATGTTTGAGTGGGTGGACAGTGACCAGGTAATTTACTGATTAATACAAGTAAAACTTAGCACGATTCATGACCATTTGTTTGGCTGTTTACATCGTATAGGCTTTGTAAAAAGCCATTTCATTCATAATTACAAACTCACTGTTATAGTGTAGAGGACTTCATGGCCTCTTGGCCCATTTTTGCTTAATCCCTGTTATGTGTTTGCTAGAAATATGTAATTAATATACTTGTGTTTAGTTTTTGCACTACAAAACATCAACATATTGCTGAAGGATAAAATGTTTGCTATTATAACATTTAACCTCCATTATTGTTCAACTGAAGTTACTACTACTGTTATTTTTAATAATAGCTGGAATAATTCAGATTAGGTCTTTATGCAGATTAAATTTATACAACTCCTAGCTAGTGTATATAACATATATTTGTGGGAAAATATGCTGTTCTTCTCCCAAAGCTGGCATCATAAACTACACAGGACACACCTGGCTATAGAGAGTGGTGAATATTGGTACATGCAGCCTTGGTGCATTAATTGCAGCATGGCTGGGTGCTTCCCAGAGAAGTTGAGATAATGTTTGATTGAAGCGGGATTAAGGTGTAAAATGCTGTGAACATTCATGTGGGTTGGATACTGTGCTATATAAGAACTTACCTCTACTTTTACATGTGGTAAACAGTGTCGTACTGTTTTAGATCCCGGACATTGTCATTACGGGAGGCAGATGAACACTTTGTTGTTGCCTCTGAACAACTTGGCTGTCGAACCCTGAAGGCGTTGAATGAGATGAGAACCAACAAAACATTTTGTGATGTTACAATAAAGGTCAGTGTGACAGATAGTCTAGATTACTCAGGCTCTGTGTGGTGGCAGCACTTGTTAGCCCCTCGTGGATAACATTCAAAACCCAGCTAAGTCACCAGACTATCTTCTCAGCAAAATTATGCAGCCGAGCTAAAGTCGGTTAAGCAAAATTATATGACAGACTACTCAGTAGTAATGTTACATAAAACTGCTTGATTTGTTGTAGCATGTTTAACAATGACACAATGATAAATTCCTCATGTTTAATAAAACTAAAACTAAAACAAAAAATTTGGTTAGGAATTTAACTTAATTATATTTAATGTGTATTTTTAATACACGCATAAATTTTTACAGTCAGAGTTGATGCCACATCTTTGGAAATGTCACTAGTATGTTCTGTCTGCCAGAATATATTTGTTAGTCAGACCCTCTGACTGTATTCAAGACTGTCCTTAAATCATTTTGTTTAAACTGGCTTACTTCCACTGAGAAACTCTTGCGTTTGACACTTATCTTTTTCTTACGCTTTCCTGTGACTGTTGAGGCAATTGTTCCGTCTGATGCGATGTTGTAGGCAAGTGGAATGGAAATACACGCTCACAAGAACATTCTGTCTGTGCACAGTGATTTCTTCAAGGCTATGTTCAGTGTCGGCATGATTGAGACACAGACACAGACTGCCACCTTCAACGACATCAGTCCCGACATCATGAAGGCCCTTATCGACTACATGTACACGGGACGTCTCAAAGGTAAAACGCGTTTAGATGAAAATGGAAACGGGAGGATTGTGGAGTGTCGATAATAAAATAAGCCATGTAGATTAGATATAAGGAATGCTTCTTTCTTACGGGGTATTAATGAATTAAACAGATTATCTGTGGGCAGTGTGATAATAGTTTGAAAGAAAGCAGTCTGTTCCTAGATTTTTTGTTTTAATTAGTACAATGTTCCTAAGACTTCAAGAAATATATTAAAGCACATTATCTGCCAAATTGTGTTTACTTACTTTAGTAAGCTTGAAGCAATGTTTTTAATTTGAAAGTTTCTAATCTAGAACCTGGTCAAATGGTATACATATCAGGACTGCAGTTTAAAAACTGTCCATGTTAACTGCAATAGCATTTGATATTCAACAATGTCCTTCTGTCTCATGTTTTTGGTACAGCAGAGTTCCCGTTACACAAATAGGACTGATAATTCTGGTGTAGTGTGCCAGAAGTACATTCTGGTCTAGAAGTATGTTCCAGTTCCTATTTGCATATTGCACATGCCCATTATGATACATATGCCTCAGAGGTTTGCGTCAACTTTTGGCTGGGGTATGCACTGGCTGGAAATAAGTACTGTGCTAAAGGTATGTTCCTGTTCATCATTGCATAGTTAGTGCCTGCTTATGGCCCTATATACTACTATCTTCAAGATAATTATGTTATGCTGCTCTTCTAGTCTCTCAGGGCCGTGTGCAAGACACGTTGGTCATGGCGGACATGCTACAGATGACCGATGTCAAACAAGCATGTGTCAACTTCATGCTCGCTCATCTAGACGTTGACAACTGCATAGGTACAACAGCATCTGATCATGACAGCACAATCAGTCAATTAGTAAAGTTTTTCTCGCATTAAGTTCGAATTGCATTATGATATTAATAATAGCTTCCAGCATTGTATTCAGTGTAAGATATTTATGAGAGTTAATGTGCATGAAATTGGGTAAACGAAAGTACGAAATTAGATCTGAGGTTCATGCTGATCAATGTTCTGGATGTTATTTTGATACAAGTTACAACCTGTCATACTAACAAAAAAACTGTTAAGTATTACAGTTACCTCTAATAGATAATATAAGATTATGAATGTGTTATTTGTATAGATATGATAGGCATATAGGGTATCTATATTAAATGTTTTGTTAGCTAGTGTGTGTATCGTATATTATTAACAAACTTACCTTTGTAAGGACTGCATCACTCATATGAATTCAAACATGAAATTAATATGACATTTTCAGGATTTTTCAACTTTTCTGAACAGTACAACTGCGAGGAATTGAATATCAAAGCACAGCAAGTAATAAAACTTGCTTTTTCCATCGTATGCCACAAAGAGGAATTTCTTCAGTTATCTGCGGCACGTCTCAAACATATACTGTCCTGGAGAGACATCAAATTAGGTGAGTACTAATTACATTAGTCAAATGTTTTGTGATTACAGTGTGCCTTGCACTAGACTGTGAGTATGGATCCTGGCAAATGTTTGTTATACTAAGACATTGCTGTATTTTAAAAGAGTTCGTTGTCACAAATAGCAAAGTAATGTGTAATGCTATAACAATGTCCTACACTTTACTTTGCCATAAATGAAACTAGACTTTACATTGGCATAAACCATGGACACCTTTTTATTTCTAATGAATCACATGTAATTAACAGCGAACCTAATTTTGGAGAAATTTTTGTTTTCTTATTTATTCACAATTTAAATATATTAATTATTAATAATTTCATTAATTAAAATGTTATAACCAACTCAATGTTTTATTAATTTACTTTATTTATATGTTCTATATATTGTGATGTACATGTAACAGGAAGGGTTACTGAATAATGATCTCATTAAAACTTAACTAATACTTTCTAATCTTTTGTCCTTTTTACTTTATGCTAGTGCAATAAACTCATTAGTGCCTCTAGGCTGGGAGAGCCTAATAGCCACACCCCTTGTTTACCCTGTGGTGCCCCGTGTCATGTGACAGCCAATGCAGCAGGGTCATATCCAGTTTCCACTGAGGAGCAAGCACAGAAGATGTGATAACAGACTCTGTGTGTTTTACCATGTTTTTGGGCACTAGCTTCACCTCATTAATGAAAGAAACGGAACATGAAAGACAGCAAGGATATGTAGCGTAGCTACATATAGACTGTGTACATGTACTGAGCCGGTGCTCAGCTGCAGTAGTTTCTGCATTTCCTAGTTGGGGTTTTCTTGGGTTTAGTTTATTTTCGTTCTGATAACCCGTATTATTCGAACACACCACAATAAATGGTACAAGCAGTTACCGTGTTCTGTCTTCAATGATAAATCCCCGTCTACAAAATGGTGTCAGAAGTGGGATTGAAGACGACGGGATGAAGACGATGATATAAAACCCCAGCTAGGAGCAACGACATCACGAGGAACCCGATCGTGGACAGTGAAACAGCAACACCCTGCGGGCTGCGATGCTGACACTGGACAAGGCGTCAAGAACAATGTGAATGACTACAAAAAAAAATCGTTCGTCAAGATCGTTCGTCGGGATCATTCGCTTCCGATCGTTCGTCGGGATCATTCGTCATGGACAATGTTAATGTTTCTTTTTCAGCAACGTATCCTTGAACCGTGTGAATGTATTTTTTTTCAGCATTAGAGAGGACAGGTCAAGTGTTGCCTGTGGTAACACTGGGAAGAATGTTCAAGTTTAATGTGTAGTAATTATCATGTGGAAGTTAGGTAATTGTACTGAGCAGGGATAATTATTTCACTAGACGGGTCTGTAAGTGCATGAGCATGCTGTTGGTTGTTTCCTGGCATTAATCTGCTGACAGTTCTAGGCAAGAGTAAGTCCGTTTTGGTTTCTGGGTATGACTGTTGCTTGGTTGTTATAGTTGTTCACTATCACTATCAGATTAGCAAAAGTTTTTGTTGGAAATTGTATTCCTCTTCCCCATGGTCTTGTGGTTGCCTGTGACGTAACATGGATGATCTGGAGGAACAGTTGAAGGTGCTGCGACTGCAGCTGGAGCAGTCCATGGCACAGACGACAGAGGCAAACCAGGAGAAAGCTGCTGCTGAGTCTGAGTGGCAGGCACAGAAGTTACACCTGGAACAAGAATTAGCCAGAAGTCACCAGCTGGAACCTGCAGCGGCCGCGCCTCAGCGCATCTATGTGCAGCGTGAACGCCGTATGCCAAAACTGGGTGGAAGACCACAGAAGCCGGAGGACCCGGACGTGGACGACTGGACCTCCGACATGGAGAACCATTTGCAGGCTAGTCCTTTATCTGATCGGGAAGGTTTAGACTTTGTAATGGACCACCTTACAGGACCAGCTGGGCAAGAGGTCAGGTTTAGAGAGCCGAGAACAGCTATGGAGGCGCTGCAGATTGTGAGACATGTCTTTGGTGATGTGGACACAATGGGTGCAGCCCAAGAAGCTTTCTATACAAGAATTCAGCAGCCAGGAGAGACCCTGCTGGATTATTCCCTCGCGCTGGTGAAGCTATTTAGCAAACTCAGTAAGCGACAACCAAGTCTATCCCCACTGAGGAATGAGACCTTGAAGGGACGATTTGCCTCAGGGGTTCGCGACGTATCTTTGCAACGCGAGATGCGCCGGCTGGAATTTGACGACTCAAGAATGTCATTCTGGGCGTTCCTGGACAGAGCAGTCTCCTGGATAGGAAAGGAAGTACCCAAAAAGATGGCTACTCATGACGCCATGAGTACCACTGTTGGAAGAGACCCGGAGAACACCACCATCCTCAAGAAGCTGGATGCTCAACAGCATCAACTACAGCATATGCAGGAGATGTTGACGAAGCAACAGCAACAGCTGGAAGGAGTCAGATCTTCCAGGAGCTGGGAGTCCCGCCGATCATTGAAGCGTGGCTACAATGCGGAAGGTAAGCGGGTCTGCTATGTGTGTGGAGCAGTAGACCACATTAGCCCAAATTGTCCAAAGAAGGTGAGCGCGGGCAAACCGGGAAACTAGCTGCCTCCTCTGCACAGGTCCAGGTAGGGGATGGCGAGCTAGAGGACCCATCAGATGTTGAAGCAGTGATGGAGAAGGTCATCGGGAAATGTCCCGTGGTAGAGGTAGGGATGGGTGGATGTTCTGTGAAGTGCCTGTTGGACACAGGGGCAGAAATATCCACCATCACCGAAACATTCTTCAGGAATCACCTGCTGCCACGGGGGCATATGATGAAGGACATCACAGGATGTATCACAATCACTGCCGCAAATGGGTTGCCAGTGCCCTATCTTGGATATGTGGAATGTGAACTTGTTATCATGGGAAAGGTGTTCAAGGACATGGGTTTTCTTGTCACGAGAGACCTAGTGGACCCTGTCATGCGACAGCGGAGAGTTGAACGTCCCGGGATAATAGGTTGCAACATTCTACAACGAGTAGGTAGGACGCTATCATCAGAACTTGGGCCAGGTTACCTTGAGTCAATCAAGGTGAATGACAGTGGACCCAAGTGGGCTAGTGTGTTGTCACTTTTCACTGATCATAGCAATGACTTGAAACAGCGACATGTAAGATTAGCTGGGAAGAAGCCACATCTGTTACCTGCTGGATCAGCGGTGACGGTATTGGCTAATGTTGTAAAGCCAGTAGGGCTATGTCAGTTGTTGGTTGAACCACTCGATCACGGGTCTGGGTGGGTTGCCAAACGGAGTACATACTGCGTGCTCAGTTGTCCGAGCGGACCAGAATTTTATCCAGAGCGGAGTAGTCCCAGTACAAGTTTGGAACCTCAACCAGGAGGACATATGGCTTCAACCAAAGAGTGTGTTGGGAAGTATCCATGTGGTAGAGATCGTGGAGTTGACTAACCCCACCACAGAGGTAGATGTCAATGAGGTCACTGTACAACATGCAACAAAAGAATGTAGTGTTGATAACTCACCAAACCTAGATTTAGGAGGATTGGACCTTTCTGATGAAGATCTTCAGAGAGTGAAGACGTTGCTGATTAAGCACAAGGATGTGTTCAGTAGAGACAGTGACGACATCGGTTACTGCAACGCCGTACCACATCAAATACTCACCTTGGATGACAGGCCAGTTAGAGTTCCTCACCGACGCGTTCACCCTAATCAGTGGGAGGAGGTTAAGGTTTACCTCAAGAAATGGCTGAAACTAGGAGTTCTGCAAGAATCTACAAGCTGTTATGCATCGCCAGCAGTGCTTGTACGGAAGAAAGACAACTCTTTGCGATTATGCATCGACTATCGACAGTTGAATCTGAAGACCATCAAGGATGCATTCCCTCTACCCAGAGTAGACGAATGTCTGGAGGTACTCACAGGATCAAGGTATTTCAGTACTTTGGATCTGGCCCATGGCTATTATCAATGTGCCATCGACACCCAAGATGTACCAAAGACTGCATTTAGAGTGGGAACCAGTGGACTGTATGAGTTCACAAGGATGCCAATGGGACTTTGTAATGCTCCAGCGACATTCTCACGTCTGATGAATCACGTGTTAGGAAATGAGAATTTCAATTCCCTTCTCATTTACTTGGATGATATCCTAGTATTTGGAAAATCCGTGGATGAGATGATACAGAGGTTGGACACTGTATTTGGGAAATTACGGGCCTTTGGACTCAAGATCAAGCCACAGAAATGTACCCTGTTCAGACGCGAAGTTAAATTCCTGGGTCACATTGTATCGGCTGCAGGAGTTGCAACAGATCCAGAGAAAATCAAGGCCGTACAGGAATGGGAAGAGCCAACTAGTGAGACTGAGCTACGATCCTTCCTTGGGTTAGCCGGGTATTATCGTAGATATGTACCTTCCTTTGCGCAGATAGCAAAGCCTCTTCACCAGTGTATTGGCAAAGCGACGAACACAAAGAAAGGTCCCAAGAGAAAAGCGTCACAAGAGAGTCCAGTTTTCCGTGAAAAGTGGAATCAAGATTGTACTTTGGCTTTTCAGAGGTTAAAGGAGAAACTGACAAGTGCGCCAGTGTTAGTCCACCCAGATTTTACCAAACCATTCGTTGTGGAGACTGATGCCAGTTTCCGAGGGTTGGGTGCGGTACTATCTCAAGAGGACGGGGTAATCGCCTACGCAAGTCGCGGTTTAAGGCCGGCAGAGAGGAACGACGCCAACTATAGTTCCATGAAGTTAGAACTTCTTGCTCTGAAATGGGCAGTGACAGAGAAGTTTCGTCCGTATCTCATGGGATCGCACTTCACAGTGTACACGGACAACAATCCGTTGAGTTATATCCAAACATCAAAGTTGGGAGCCACTGAGTTGCGCTGGGTTGCCCAACTTGCTCAGTTTGATTATGAAATCAAATACCGCAGTGGACGGTGCAATGCCAACGCTGATGCCCTCAGTCGGAAGACATGGCATGGGGAAATGACCGAGTTGGTAGTAGATATGACCGTAATGGAAGTATTGTCTTCATCAGTAATACCCAGTGAGATACAGGAGCGACATCAAGTAATGATGGAGAGCATCGAAGACATCATGACTATTACAGCAGTTGACAAGGATGCCAGACAAAAGGGCGCAATATCATCACTTCCAGGGTATACAAAGCAACAACTTGCTGAGTTACAGGGGCAAGATCCAGTCTTGGGTAAAGTCATGAGTGTTTGGAAGAAAGGTATAAAGCCAGATCGCACAGAACTTAAAACTATGCCAACCACTGCTCGTCATTGGTATAGCAAATGGAATCACTTTGTTGATATCAAGAATGTTCTGTATGTTGAGTCCTTTGATAATGGAGAAGGAACTCTACAGCTAGCGTTGCCAACCTGTTTGAGACAGCCTATATTGGAATCTCTTCATGACTCCAGTGGACATCAGGGAAGAGATAGGACGTTAGCTCTCGTAAGAAAGAGAGTATTTTGGCCTGGAATGAGCAAAGACGTAGGTTCGTATTGTGCCAGTTGCCCACGATGCTGCACTGCAAAGGCATTAAGACCTACTGTAAAACCAAGCATGGGACATGTTTTGGCAGACAAACCACTCGAACTACTAGCTATAGATTTCACTATACTAGAAAAGGCTTCTGATGGACGTGAAAATGTTCTTGTAATGACAGATGTGTTTAGCAAATTCACTGTAGCAATACCAACGAAAGACCAGAAGGCAACTACAGTAGCGAAGGTATTAACCCAGGAATGGTTCTATCGCTATGGAGTGCCCAGTCGTATCCACAGTGATCAAGGGAGAAATTTTGAAAGCGAGGTAGTAAAGGCATTGTGTACGGTTTATGGAATAAAGAAGTCTCGTACCACTCCGTATCACCCAGAGGGGAACGCGCAGTGTGAGAGATTTAATCGTACGATGCATGACCTCCTCCGTTCACTGCCGCCAGAGAAGAAGAGACAGTGGCCACGGCATTTGCAGGAACTGATCTTCGCATACAACTCGACGCCACACTCTGCGACAGGTTTCTCGCCGTACTTCTTGATGTTCGGGCAGGAACCCAGACTTCCTGTGGATGAATTGCTGGATGGAGATGGTCCAACAGCTCCAGTAGGCCGAGAGACCAATGACTGGGTAGAAGAGCATAAACACAGACTGGATGCAGCTTTTGAATTGGCTGGTCAGAGATTAGCTAAAGCAGCTGGGATTAGGAAGTATAGACATGACAGGAAGGGAAATGATGCGCCACTGAAACCTGATGATAGAGTTTTTCTTAGAAACCGAGGTGTTTTAGGACGAAACAAAATACAGGATCGGTGGGTGGCCATCCCTTATCGAGTTGAGGAAAGGATGAGTCCAGACAGTCCTCTGTATCGCGTCCAGCGAGTCGATGGTCTGGGACAACCTAGAATAGTACATCGTTCTGCGATACTGGATGTGAAGGATATCCGAGTACCAGCAGACAACATGGTAACTGCACCAGAAGAGAGTCAGTGCACACATGACAATGTCATGGATAACCATGCTAAGTTCACCTCGGAAGGGAGCTCCACACCAGTGAACCGGTGGATGATACTGCGTCATGTAAACCGGCCACAGATGCCCACTGTTCGAGCGGAAACTCTTCCCTTGACACCAGTGATTCAGGATGGAGCTTTGAAAGAGGAACGTCCAAAATCCTGTGAGTCACTAAAACATGCCATGGACAATAACACTTTGGAGGAAGAACAGTCACCGACACTTGTTCGTGATGATGCTCAGGGTCCGCCGAGTATTGACAGTAAACCTGTTCGTGCTCCGGCAAGTAGCAGTCCCTCTGTTGATTCAGATGGTGATAGTACCTCAGAGTCAGATCAACGACAGTCTCGACGACACCGTCGTGTCAAGACTAGGAGTCAACATGAACGCTCTGGTAGAACGACTGCTAGGTCGACAGCCGATGATGAGATGCCACTTAGGAGATCTAAGCGTGCAACTGCCGGGCGTAATCCAAACCCGCACAATCTACCAAGGTCTGCAGCACTTAGGATGACTGAGTTAACGGTACCACCATCATTCAAGGAGCTGAGCAAAGCTATGTTGAACTTAGGTTCCATGGTTCAGTCAGCTTGGTTACAGGCACAGGTTCCCACAAGTACCCATAAGTAACTGGAAGGACATTAATTTTTGTAAGTCATTTTCTAAAATGATTCCCGTGGCTTCTGATTATTATTGATCAGTTGCTCATGGGATAGCAACTATTTAAATAGGGGAGTATGTAACAGGAAGGGTTACTGAATAATGATCTCATTAAAACTTAACTAATACTTTCTAATCTTTTGTCCTTTTTACTTTATGCTAGTGCAATAAACTCATTAGTGCCTATAGGCTGGGAGAGCCTAATAGCCACACCCCTTGTTTACCCTGTGGTGCCCCGTGTCATGTGACAGCCAATGCAGCAGGGTCATATCCAGTTTCCACTGAGGAGCAAGCACAGAAGATGTGATAACAGACTCTGTGTGTTTTACCATGTTTTTGGGCACTAGCTTCACCTCATTAATGAAAGAAACGGAACATGAAAGACAGCAAGGATATGTAGCGTAGCTACATATAGACTGTGTACATGTACTGAGCCGGTGCTCAGCTGCAGTAGTTTCTGCATTTCCTAGTTGGGGTTTTCTTGGGTTTAGTTTATTTTCGTTCTGATAACCCGTATTATTCGAACACACCACAATAAATGGTACAAGCAGTTACCGTGTTCTGTCTTCAATGATAAATCCCCGTCTACATACATATCATGCAGTTCAGCATATATGACTGCAAAGAAAATGAATTGATTTAATTGTTTGCTCACACATGGGTCTTTTGACGTTCCCTGCTGTCAGGGCCGCCCGGTGAAGATGGTGTCTTACAATCAGTGGTCCGGTGGCTGAAGCACGACGTAGACATGCGAGCTCCTGAGTTTGCTGGGATTCTCCAGCAGGTCAGAGTTCACGACGTATCAGAGAAGTGTTACGAAAACATGCTCCAAAATGAACCGTTTGTGGAAGACAAAGGTAGGTACAAGTCTGCCACCAGGTTGTAGAGTTTCGTTGTCCATTTTCTGCCTGATGGTCTGTTTGTGGTAGAATACTGTTTTAGACATACAGGCAGGCAGGCAGGCAGGCAGGCAGGCAGGCAGGCAGGCAGGCAGGCAGGCAGGCAGGCAGGCAGGCAGGCAGGCAGGCAGGCAGGCAGGCAGGCAGGCAGGCAGGCAGGCAGGCAGGCAGGCAGGCAGGCAGGCAGGCAGGCAGGCAGGCAGGCAGGCAGGCAGGCAGGCAGGCAGGCAGGCAGGCAGGCAGGCAGGCAGGGCAGAAGGAGAGAGAGAGAGAGAGAGAGAGAGAGAGAGAGAGAAGAGAGAGAAAGGTATGGATGCGGAGTGGGAAGGAAGTGTGGGGGTGTGGTGTATGTGTGTCTATGTGTATACGTGCGTGCATGTAAACATGAGGATTACGTAGCAGGGTAATTCAGTTATGTGATAAATGCCACATGGAGGCAATGCATGCAATATTTGATGGAACTGAGGCTAATCTGTGTTTTAGGTATACATCCGTTGTATAACCTGAGTGTGTATATTTGATATGACCTACTGTATTAGAACAAGGAGGAACTACAATAATGAAATATCAAAAAATTATGTTTGTGGGAATCTTCACTTACATTACTATACTGAGTGACATTTTCTTTAGCAATTAATTTATTGTTGATGCTGGTAACATGAATATAACATGAACAGTTATATTCCAGTTTGGTTAGGAATCTGCTTACAATGGCATTTTTTTAAATGGAAATATACATGACCTTACATCTCACTCATAGTTACTTTAATATATTACATTGTAATGATTACATTAATAAGGTATCTATGTTTCAAATTATTAAAGGAAAGTAAAAAAACAATGTGATAATATTCTCTTGAATTTTATGCAGATCTCGAAGAGGCAGTCAAATCTGCGTGGCACAGTACGATTGAAAGGCCGAGGCGAACTCCACCTTACTTTGTGTTTGTGTTTGCTGGCTGTCTTCAGTCGAGGATAGGGTATGGCCCCATCTTTTGCAACGATATGTGCGTGATCACTTTTATTAGTACTTAATTAATATTTTATTAGATATACCATCGTTACGTACTATTGTGATCTTAGATATTTAACTGAGGCTTTTTTAAATGTCTATTCAACTATGGCACACACAAAATACTTTGCTGCATTTTACCCTTAGTATGTGCATGATTTGAATTTTTTTACTAGGACACAAGGCATACACCATTGCAAACAATTACTTGAAATGAATGTTTTTAAAGAAATGTGTAAGTATTGCAGATATAACCAGTGGACATGGTATTTGGCTGATTGAAACCAGCATTTAAAATTAATATTTTCATCATCATCATCATTGTGCAACTGTAGTTTCCCGTGGTTGGACACTGGCCTTAGCTGGAAACAGATATGGTTTGCAGGCAGCATTCCTGTTTCTAGATGTACTTGTCCTGTGCTGTCTCTGCCGTGCTTTTTCCCGTACTTGTCTAGTTCTTCTCGTTCATATCAACACCATATCGCTGGTCTTCATCTACATCATTTCCCTTCCTAATGAGCTGACACCCTCCCTTTAAGTAACCCTATTGGTACATGTAGACGTAACGGTGACATTGCCTCAACATTTCAGCTTCAGCAGTCCACGCTTACGCACCGTAGAGAAGCTGGACATCCTGTCGCGTGAGTGGACCGAGTCAACGCAGATCCCGAAGCACGCGTCCATCATTGACGTGTTCAACGTCGCTGGCCGACTGCTGTGCTTCGTGTGCCGGGCACACGATGGAGCCTTGCAGGTTCGGGTGTCATTCGCCGAGCTGTACGAGTACAAGTATTACATGAACACCTGGGAGCTACTGAGGGACTCGATGTCCGATGGCGTCATACACTGTCTGTTCGAAGTAGGTCACTCCACTCACATGTACACATCTCATTTAGAGGAGACAGTCTTCTAATTTGTTCATTTTTTATTAATAAAATTTTCTTAAGACAATGATATATATATATGTATACTTGTATATATTATACATGGTATTAAGGATTTTTCTCACACAAAATGTGCGGATCACAAAACAACTGGATTACTGATGACTGGATAAACGTGACATGACTGTGTGTGTGTGTGTGTGTGCGTGTGCGTGTTGTAGTTACTGCCAGCCAAATTGTGTTTAGTAGTTATTTCTATAACTATGTTCGCAATTTTATAAATTTGATCCTGCTCAAATGATAAATAAAAACAATCTGGTTTCAAAACAAATTGATTTGGCTATATCGTCGTAGCAGAAATGAAATAAATTAATAATATTGTTCTGCGTCAGAGCCACTTCGACTACGGTGCACACGTGTACAGCGAGTCTCAGCGACGACTCTACATCGTCACGTGGCACATGGCGTCTTATGTTGACATCACAATCGACGAGGATTCCGGCGAGGGCGATATATCAATGAGGCAGGTCGAACAGTTTCCTTGTATCGACGCCTTCTCAGACATAAAGCACAGAGACTTTGTGCTGGTCATTTGTACGGGACGACTTTACTGTCTTGGTGGGATGAGGTTTGAGTCACTGAGTGAACGCTACGTGCTGTCAACCACATATGCGTTCGACAGCGAGACGCGGTCGTGGATGCCAAAGGCGGACATGCTTCAGGGACGAGCAAGCTTCGCGGCTGTCGAAATGAGTAAGGACGGAGAAGATTGGTTGGTGTTCAAACAACTCAGTGAAAATTATTAAAGGGTATTTAAATATCAATCCATGATATAATAAGATATCACCTTCTACTAGACAACCCGTCTCTTCCCATGTTTCAAATGTCAGTGTCAACGATGCTCCTATATAGTTGGTAATGTAACTGTGCACCATGATCTATTCTGCTCTACAGGTTGTTCCAATATGCACTTTGGTGTCTATCATCTTTGTACGTGACCTAGCCACCCATTTCACGTTTATTTCCACTTTGTTTCAATTATTTCCACTTTCTTTCTTCTACCCCTGTATTTCAACCACTATTTCCACTTTGTTTCCATTATTTCCACTTTTACCCATTATTTCCATTACTATGTACTTATGTTTTCACCTTTGTGATGGTACGTGAGCTGCGATTACGGCATGTCAAAATGTCATGGCAGATTGCTTACGAGTTCACAATACGTCGACCTTTCTATGCAGGCGGCAACATCTACGTGATAGGCGGCTTCAGTGGTCAGCGGCTGAAGGCCGTGGAGATGTACAACTCGGCAACGGACATGTGGACAGTGTTGACCAGCATGTGGAAGGTGCGGACGTACATGGCCGCCGTGACAGTGAACAACAAGATCTACGTGATGGGAGGTCAGTGTTTGTCACACACCATCATCTGTCAACTTCATGGCCTTTCTCAATCTTACCGTTATTGATAGTAACCGAGCTTATTGATGTTACACAACATAGATGCTCTTATAACATAACTTTTAGATCTCACAATAAACCAATTTCAGCAACTTTTAATGAATGCACACCAGTTGCTCGATATAAGTACCATGGTAAGCCAATGCATGTTACATTGGAGACATGTTTAATGTTTTTCTGTAACATTGTGCACAAAACACGTCAGAATCATTGGTTTCAAACCAAACTAGTAAGCCATGTTGTTTCTTATTAAATACGATGTTGTCGACAGTCGGTTGTAAAATTGGAATTCGGACACTGTTCAGATAAAATCAAAAATACTTTTATTTTTCTCTCAAAGAAAACCCTGTTGTGATGTTTGAAGCTCGGTAGATAACAATTATTAATAAATAAAGTGTGTTGCACAAGAGTAAAAACAAGAGTTGTACAAAAGTAAAAACAAGTTCTAAGAATGATATACATGATTAAAAAAGGATTACACCTTACATATCACAGCAATAATAAATAAATAATAGAAGCAGTTCATCATAATTTCATCATGTTCAAAGATATATTTAGTAAGTTTGTTCGATTTGCGACAGTGTTTTGTGAACACGTTGCATGTGTTTCAGGCCAGTCCTACTCCCGCAGTATGGGGGATGGTCGCAAGGTGCTGGCGTCCTGTGAGACCTATGACCCCGTCAGTGACACGTGGACACTGGAGAGTAACATGTTGGCAGCAAGGTGTCTGTTTGACGCAGTCGTTGTCTGACATGACTCGTGTTCAGTGGTCACCATTGTCCTTTTCCACGCACAAACTACATAATATATTGGACGATCAAATTCTGCCAATCGAGATGAATGTGCATCGGAAGCGATTGCCAAGTCTTTCACGAATACTGATTTTGAAATGGACGTGTTTGAATCAGTATTCAACAAGTAAACATACAAGGGGAGAACCACGTGTTCTTGAAATAAACCAAAATGCAGTCAGAAAAATGGCTTCATTTGGTCACAAATTCTGACGTGTTAGTAGGAAGTCATATTGATGATTTCCGTATGAACCAACGATTTGATTGACCAGATGTCTGAAATAGCGAGATCTCACTTACATTTGACCAAGGCACAATATACATAACAACGATTTCATAAATGTTTTATTTTGTTTATAAACATGTAATGCAGGCATTGGGCAGTCTAACAAAATTGCCTTATAGGATCCGTTTAAAATGTAGATATCACTCCTTTGGTCCATGCTATCAAATGTTCCTCTTATTACATTAATCTGCGAATAACTCAGGTATTGAAGCATATTTTCAGTTTCATACATTGTGGTAGCAAGTTGTGTATTTCCTAGAAAAGAAGTGAATTGAAAATGACACAAAACATCCAATGCAGGGATGTCTAAAATGTTGAGTAGATGCAAGAACAACTGGATTATAAATCATTTACTAGTAATTAGTTTTAGCTGAAATACTGGAAATACTGTTTTGGCAGAAAGCACAGTTTTGATACGTACTATGTATATAACTTGATGTTAAAAGAACAAATTCAATAACACATGCAAAAATACAAACGCATATATTTATTACAAACAAGAATGCACAAGACTTGCATCTCAAAGCAGCACAGTGGTTCATTTCATGTTTGTAACAATCCTGCATGACGCATTTATTACGCTTTATTTTCATGCCAGAAGGTAACAAAATAAGCACAGATGAATGTGGATAGTGCTAGAAAATGACACATTGATAAGTGTTAGCGTCTACTGCACACATGACCAAATTTTTGTCCTTTTAAAGGAAAGATAGAACTGTAGACGCTATTGTACAACAGTTGTAACTGTAGGACAACAAAAAGGTGTGTACCTGAATATCAGGTTATTTATGTGTAGGAAATAACTCAGTAGCATACTCGTAACATATTTTAGTCATATGGGCGATGCAAACGATTAGGTAAAACTTTGAAAACTAATACACCAACATTTGCCGAATGCTCAGAAGTAAGTACGCACTTATATGATATGATAATTGTTATTTAATAGCATTAGTGTTATTTGATTACAAATTATGCAAAACTATTTTATTTGGGTTAGTTTGGACATAAAAGTACATATTATACATTAATCAGCTAAGCACCAAAGCTTTAGCTTTGTTGTATTTTACAATATGCAACATTGTTGTATATTATGTGATAAAGCAGTATAAATATAAATAAATAAACATATATATATAATATATATCAACAGTGGACTGTTTCATGTTCCCCTATACAAGTAATATGTTTTCATTTCCTATGATACAAATTGGCTTTCTGAAGTCGGCAGCCTGTTTTAACAGTTTATACAGGTAATTTTGCAGGTAGATATAGCTATAACTAGGTCTGCTGCAAAAAGTGGCCACGCTAAAATTGAACAAAGATATACAGGAAGCAAGACACGAAGGCAACCACCGTACACTTACCATCATCCACATATTTTGAAAAACAATGCATACACATCCAGTAAATCAATACTAAAGTATTCTATGCAAAGCAATCCATGCAACTCTTTTATTTTCCCCGATTCTTATTGTTCCAATTTTCGGCGTCGTTTTTCATGAAAGCACGATATGGTCGTAGAAGACTGAGCTGGGAAGTGGAGGACAATGTTCTTTAGGGAAGAGACTGCAGCACCAGTTTTGGGATGTGCAGTTCCCGCCCTGACATCAATGGTTTCACTCTCTGCACCTGTACACTGTCGCCCTTCCCTCCGTCGTTGGTGTTCCCTCTGGGAGGTGTCACTAAGGGGAGAGGGCTCCATGGTAGTGTTGACGCCATGCTCATACTGATGCCTTTGGTGGCTGGTCCTACCCGACTGAAACATGCAGGAAACTCCCAACATGAACGTTTTAACAGATCACATGAACTGTTCGGTGTAACCCCAGAAGAACATTCGGGATGCTTAGTACGATGTTAGATTTCATTAATTAAACTGTTTCAGTAAAAATTACTGCTACTGGTGAGAGATGTCTGAGCAGGTATTTACACAGTATAACATAATATTATAATGTAATATATTACAACATTGTACATGGTTAACACAATTATCTACTACTACAACATCCCCAGCCATGTACAGTGTGTGCACACAGAGTGGATCTAAACACTGGTTGAATGTGTGCTACTGTCTATTATATTAGAAAACTAGAAGAAAGAAGTAAATTTCATTGAACACCCAAAGTATACAACATTAATATAATTCATTGTAATGGGAGATGTCTTTAGTAAGATTTCTTTACCTGTATTCCTCACACATAAAGATTGTTTCTGGACGTACACTTGAGCCACCTGACACTTTGCCTAGGCATGTGATAATGCACCAAGATTGCTTTTAATATTATAGCATCTACTGCAAACAGGTAGCAGTAAAAACCCATCACCTTTTGTCAAAAGCTCAGCATGGCCAACTAAACAAATCTAGTAGAACCACCAATCTATGTGACACTTAGTGTTGACAGGTCAGCCACAACCACCAGACAAGAGCAAGTCCAAAGAACAGGCAGAAATGTTCAGTCACCTTACAGTACAAGTCTGATAAAGCAACACAAACGCCTACCTAATTTCTGGCAGCATATCTTGTTACGTTAGCAACTCAAGATTAAAAACCACTACAACTCCAGTACAGTCTACACAGAACTATTGGTTAGTTTCTTTAACAAAATACACAAGTTTCTGCAGTGACAAGGATATTCTAACACAGGTTAACCCATCTCGAGGCACTTCACTTGGGTTAGGAAGGCAATGTTAAAAGGTTAGACATCGAAATGGTGGCAGAATGAAAGTGAAGGAGACAATGTGGAAGAGGCTTGCATGCGACGTCATTGAGCACGTGCTGTGGCGTGCATGCATGGGTGCATGTGCATTGAGGCGAGGAGAAAACAATAAGAGCATGCGGTCTTGTTGCATTACCAAGCAGCTGATTTGGGAAGACTGCTTCTGGGGCTTTGAGGAGGAGTACAGTCTCAGGATGGCTGAAAGTGCAGAGAAGATGAATGTTACATGTTATCTGACAGTCAACGCATTCAACGAGATGTCTTGCTGTGTCACTTCCATCTACCAGAACCGGCCGAAAACCTGTCAACCGTGACCTATGTACACTGTGCATGTTTGAAGCAAAAAACTACAAACTGATTGACAACATTAGTAATGTAAAACCACTGTTTAACCACTGTACAGTGCGCAAACGAGTGCTCTTGTCTCGAACACAACACAACCGTGCAAGGAACCAACATGTATTTACAACAGTTTACACACACAAACCTGAACATGTGCTCATATATCATCATCACACTGGACACATGGAGCCTTCAAAGATAGCACAACTTTGTAGAAACAGGTCGGCAATGTGCCCAAGTATGCTTATCTGCGATTTTGAATAAGAGATAAACAATATTGGAACAACTGTTAGCCCCTAGATAATTAATGCCAGAACATGGAGAGTATTGGATGGTGAATGGTACATCAAAATAATTATGTACATCTCCAATTTTACCTCGCAACACTTGATTACATTATATAGCTGATCTAGTGTTGTCACTACTGTGCAATATTTAACAAACACAGTGACACTGTCTAAGGCATAATCCTCAAAAAATGTAAATACCATTATGAAAAAGCTTTTACTAATGCTGAAGACTGTGTCAATCCTCAGGGGTCTACGACTCCCATTAGCAGACCTGGTAGTCTGAATAGGGCATGTTCTTGGAAAGCATCCCATAACTGTGGAGAACATCTAATGGGTAGCACAAGAGAGACAGAAACCAACAGATGAGACTCCTTGATCCAGCTAAGTGTATACATCATCTACTGAGAAGATCACTAGTGTGGGACTTCTGGTCACAATCCTGATAACAAAAACTGGACTGAATCGTCCACAATAGAAACTGTGAAAGAGCTTAAAACGATAAGAGCATTCTTATCAATAGAAGAAACACCACTCACAAAGAAACACTGACAGGTTCAAAGGTACAAATGGCAACATTCAATAGTCCCCAAGACTGCCAACAAACACAGGCTACAAACAGATCAAGTGTATGCGTGTGACGACAGCACACACCAGTGTTTGTGTGCACGAATACGAGCACGCGCAGCTCAACTGTACAACACGCCAACCGCACGCTGTGATCACATTGTCAGTAACCATGGCAACAGCGTAAGCACAGCAACCTGCAATTAATGTGTGTCAAGCGATATGGACGAGCCGACTGTACAGGGACAACTTACGACTGTCCCCCCGCAGGCTGGGAGTTCGCCTGTCCACTGCCGCACAGAACGAGCATTCGTTCCATGTACTCTCTAGCAGCGGAGGGGAAAACAGACGGCATCGCCATACGTGGCGTTGGCGTTGCCGATCTATAACAGGCATCATTCAGAGACGGGTCAAAGTTGACGGATCAACTACCATACTTATAGTGACTCACGTATTGATATATTAATTTATTTGAAATAGGCATTTGTTTTTAATATGAACAGCAACTGTGAAAGATATGGACTAATGTTAAAAAAAGTATAAATCGGTATGTTCCAGACGTTTCCATACTTTTGACTCAATTCCAGACTGGTTTTTCTAGCTCTTATAGATACACTTGTTCAGCATGTTTCTATGACTCTACCAAGTTACACACATCTATGTCTCCATGTTAGCTGGTTTTCACATGCACTTCACCTTAAATATTCAACTTCTTTTAAATTCACTTCTTTTATCAAATCTATTTATTAATCATGTCATACGTACACCATCTTAAATTTATAATGCATTTTTGTCATCAAACACTGGTCTTTACTTATAGCCATTAAACATAACTGCACAGTCGACAACACAGTGCAGTTTACAAGTGTTAAGAAATATTACTTCAAATAGTGTATAAATCTTGAGAATTACATATTTAAAAATACTGCTGACATTTTAAAGTGGGATTCCCACTCTAAAGGGAGAATTTCCGTTTAGCAGCTTTTAATTGTTACATGAATACCAGACACTGAGGTATTCACAGGCAGTCAGAACTCTCTTGCAAGAGAGTGAAAACAAATTAAGTATGTGCAAAGAAACTGATGACTATATCGCTGAGCATCATAATGGATATAATATATATATATATATATATATATATATATATATATATGTATGTCTATATAACACTCTCTAGAGAAAACGTCACTACAGTCAATCCTTGCTTTATAATCACCTTGGTAATACCTTGCAAAAAGTGTCAACCTCACTGTTATAAATGATTTCCATAACAGTAACTACAGGAAATTTGTTTCACTAATACGTTCACCTCATTCAGATATATTTGGCCCACATGTGAGGGTGACGTACCTTAATAATAAATTTCCACTGTATAAATCATCAGCACAGCGATATAATATAATTAACAAACAAACATTATGTATGTGCATAGTACTTCAAAGTCACCACATCTTGACAGGTATGATGTAGTTTTAAAATAATTATTTGACATATAAAATAAAACAAAAGTTGGCAAGTTAAGATATTATGTAAATAAAAATGTGCAACTTTAAAAAATTTCCCAGTTTTTGTCTAGCCAACTGGAGATAGCACCACTGAGCTGTCATGCGTACTTACCCGATGCGGAAGTCGAGGCCCATCTCTCTGGAGTCACCACTTGACATGGAGTTAGATGACACTGCCCGCAATAATGGGTTAGACGGAATGTGTCCGACTGATCGCACCCCACCGATTTCTCCTCCCCATGCTGCCCGAGACCCGTGGCGACCTCTCATGGGACTAGGATGAAATAAAATTACATGACCCTGTATGTGTTTTGTAGGTGATCAGATAAAATTACTTCTGCTGTTGCAAAAACAACCTGGTTTATCAATTGTTTATATAAGTCTCACAAAAGAGCCACAAATGTTTAAAATCATTGTCAGCTCTAGGCATTACATAAGGAGTGTAGACGAAACTAAACATAACTAGCATGCATCAATGTGACTATAAAAAATTTACTCTCCAGTGGGTGTTTTAATCGATGTTTTATCAACAGGGATTACCTTAAGTGTAATCAACACATTTAGGAATAAATACATGAGTATATAGATTAGCATAACAGATTTTGTGCTGTTGGGATAATTTTCTTCTTTCTATGTTTATTACGAGATGAACTTAAAGGAGAGGTAAGGTTAAATATAACTGTGTGTGCGTGCGTGCGTGCGTGCGTGCGTGCATGCGTGCGTGCATGTGTGTATGTGTAAATGGTGAAACAGGTAGTTTATAAATGCACAAAAGGTGAGTTGCACAAAATATGCAGAAGTGTTACAGAATGTACTGTTGTCAGTGTACTGTCAAATACTGTCAATGTATTGTATGAACTATGAGTGACTACCTGACATGGAAGTCTGGGCAACCACTGTCAATGTGCTGTAGGGAATGTAAAAGAAACAACAAAGTGAGTGTATATGGGCAAGTGCTGGCAATGTACATACTGCATGGAATTTGAATGACTACCTGAAGTAGAGCGGAAGTCTTTGATCAAGTACATTTGTACTGTCAATGTACTCCATGCAATATGAATGAGTACCTGAAGTGGAAGTCTTTTGGCAAGTACTGTCAATGTACTCCATGCAATATGAATGAGTACCTGAAGCAGAACTCTTTCGGCAAGTACTGTCAATGTACTCCATGCAGTATGAATGAGTACCTGAAGTGGAAGTCTTTTGACAAGTACTGTCAATGTACTGCATGCAATATGAATGAGTACCTGAAGCAGAAGTCTTTTGGCAAGTACTGTCTATGTACTGCATGCAATATGAATGACTACCTGAAGTGGAAGTCTTTTGGCAAGTACTGTCAATGTACTGCATGACATATGAATGAGCCCCTGAAGTGAAGTCTTTCGGCAAGTACTGTCAATGTACTGCATGACATATGAATGAGCACCTGAAGTGGAAGTCTTTTGGCAAGTACTGTCAATGTACTCCATGCAGTATGAATGAGTACCTGAAGTGGAAGTCTTTCGGCAAGTACTGTCAATGTACTCCATGCAGTATGAATGAGCACCTGAAGTGGAAGTCTTTCGGCAAGTACTGTCAATGTACTCCATGCAATATGAATGAGTACCTGAAGCAGAAGTCTTTTGGCAAGTACTGTCAATGTACTGCATGGAATATGAATGAGCACCTGAAGTGGAAGTCTTTTGGCAAGTACTGTCAATGTACTCCATGATATATGTATGAGTCCCTGAAGTGAAGTCTTTTGGCAAGTACTGTCAAAGTACTGCATGGCATATGAATGAGCACCTGAAGTGGAAGTCTTTTGGCAAGTACTGTCAATGTACTGCATGGCAAATGAATGAGCCCCTGAAGTGGAAGTCTTTCGGCAAGTACCGTCAATGTACTGCATGACATATGAATGAGTACCTGAAGTGGAAGTCTTTTGGCAAGTACTGTCAATATACTCCATGCAATATGAATGAGTACCTGAAGTGGAAGTCTTTCGGCAAGTACTGGTCTCGTGCTGCCATCTGCCTTGACAGAATCATCTGTTTGTGGAAGTCTTTGCGCTCGCTGCCATAGCCATTGAAGATATGGTCGCAGAACACGAGTTTGCCATTGGCATAGATCTTAAATGCATACAACACAACTTAAGTGATCAACATGACATCAGTGTTGAAAGTTGAAGATTGATAAATATTTCACAATAGGCATGTTGCAGATACAAAGACACTGGAGTGTTGATAAGATTAATTTAGGACTCACTGTCCATTTGACACACCGTAGTATTGTAAGATCTGGTAAAACCTTGTTATATCTATATATAATTCCATCTGAATTCTTTTAAAATATCTGTACAATTCTGTTGTTTTTAAAATGTTTTTTGTTTTATATTGTTTACCATTTTAAAATAAATCATATTAAATATTGTAAGTTCGGGGAAAAATCTTAGTAAACCGTGCTGTATCAAGTGATATCTGTCTACTCACCAGGAACATTCCTGGGACGACGTTGTGTCTCTTACTAAGGAGAGGCTGCGTGTGTGTTGTATACTCGGCAGCTGTCGCCACATCGTAGTGGATCACACGAAATGCG
The DNA here is from genome assembly GCA_025642075.2 of Ridgeia piscesae. Taxonomy (NCBI): domain Eukaryota; kingdom Metazoa; phylum Annelida; class Polychaeta; order Sabellida; family Siboglinidae; genus Ridgeia; species Ridgeia piscesae. The sequence goes on along the minus strand of JAODUO010000095.1, from coordinate 57,924 downwards.
TCGGTGCGAGACTGCACACAGGGGTGGGTGCGCTTGTTGTTCTTCTCAAAGTAAATGTGTTCCAACATCGCACTGCCCGCAGACGTCACCTCGGGGTATCTGAGCACACCATCAATCAAAAAGTAGTTTATTTCTAGCTCCAAACAGGAACAATTACAACCATTACAAAATACAGCACAATTTGTGATGTCTAGAACGTAAAGATAACTAAATAAACTTATTGTAATTGTGCCAAGCATTCTCTGGTCTAGAGCAACTGGACACCGACTTGCGTGTTGGCAAGGGGTGTAACATATCTGCATGGTTCTCCAGTATAGTTATTATATAACAACAACAAAATCTTACAACCTAAATTAAAAGTTAATTGTTAATACAATTTCACATTGCCAACAACATGATGTTGTTTGAAACACAGACGATTTCATGCCAGTATATTTTCTTGCAATGAGGCTACATTTCATACTTTGAGTAGATTAACTATTTTACCCAAATAGATGGAAACTGAACAATCTTTGCAATGTCAACTCACAAAAACTTCTAGATGACAAGATAACATTATTTGACATATTTATCCAACCAGAAATGGTAAAAATAATCCGGATCAACTAGGTTAGAATGATGTATTAAATAGCACAAAACACCTGTGTGTATCTACCCTCCTCGGTGAAGCCCCGACTTACAGAGTCGACACTACAGAGATGACAACAAGCTGATTTGGCGGCGCACACTGCTGGATGAACTCGTCATACTCGACGTCTGTGATGAAGGGGACAACATTTCCGTGACACTGACAGTGTGACCTCTCTGCACCGAGCATTCTGTGACGAAGTGCAACTGGACACAGACAGACAGCAGGGCCCCAACTGTCCAGTGTCGACACCATTACATGCAGTGGTGCCGACTGACTACGGACAATCCTCGTTGATATAATCGACCTAATGGAGAACATTGCAGAAATATAAATACTTCCTATTTCCACACTGATAACATAACGAAGATGCCTGCCTGCTAAATTTACTGTGTTTTGAAACAATACTATTATCCTTAACATTATCAAGGAAACAGAAACTCGTAAAAATTGACATGCTGTAAGTACCACGAACAATTTATAATTGGATGAGGCACTATATAAAATAAAGTGATTTTAAATCCTGAAACAAAATGGGTGTAATGGCCGCACAGTTAGAGTGTGAGCTTTGGTTTGAACAAACCAAGGTTCAAATCTTAATGCCAGCATGGTAATGATATAGCCACTGCACGTGATTTTGTTCACTCAATGTTGCCTGTCATTCAGATGAGACACAATAAGCTGTTGGTCTCTTCTACCTGGTGTCTTCTCTCTGTGCTGGGGAAATAAAGAATCCCACACAAAAAATCTCTCATTCTCTAAACCGTAATGCCAAAATAGTCAAAAAAATTACTTGGACCATTATTACATTGTCACGTGCCAGGAGTTGCTGCAGCTAATTACATCAGTGTCAGCCAACTGTACCCCTGGCTGATTGCTTTACAAAACTAAGCTCAGCCAATGAAATCACCCGCCAGATGTTTTGGTTGTCGCTAGGTCAGGTGACTATACTATAAACATATTTCAGCTAACTGTGCGGCAATGTTTAGGATGCGAATAGGTAATTATATTGGGATTCCCACCAGTTGTTCATCCATCTTTAAATTGGAGCCGGTATTTGCGCTGTTCTCACGGCTGACACAGTCATGACTGGTAAAGTCAGTTATTAGTTTGACTCAGCTGACTTCTGCACTTCACATAAGGGATATTCTTGGGCTAGTTTTGCATGGCAAACAGCCCTGGTTTGCGAGGATGATGAAAGAATACAAATGATATTGTGGTATGATTGTATCACTAGTCAGCTTCCGTACCGTGTTTCACCGATACTGAGTGTGTCAGGCAGGGTGGGATGAGGGGACGGCACCCGGGACACTTGTGTCGACTTCCTGTGATCCATCATTCTCTCAGGTACAATCAGTGTGACCACGTCTTCACAACCGTCGTCAAACGTGACGGCAGGCGTTTGTGTCGTACTGCCAGTGGTGCCATCTGTTGCTAGATCCATTTGTTTCTCCGGTGAAGGCCTGCCTTCCGACCTATCCGTTGATAGGGCTGCAGAAAAACGGGGTTGGTATTGGCATTAGGGTATCAATGTGAATTAATCGAATGTTAACAAATACAACTTAACATGTGCACTCAAGCAAAAGAAAAAAGAACGGGTGCACACTAGAGAGCCTTAATTGTTAGTGGAATTCATTTGTTGTAGACATGTAGCAGAACTTCTTATATGACAGGTGATTAAACAATATTACAAGTACCTCAAAAATGTATTAGCCATAAACCCTACACAGGGGAGAGACAGCTGACTTACAGCTTTTAGAAACTAACCAAGTATCATCATTAAAATGGAACTAGATGTCTACTGCCAACATATTACTAAATTCATGTTTGTCTTTTTTGTGATGGGATCACTATAGTTCCATGTAGACCCAGTGGAAACCTAGTTTTGGGCACATGGCACCCAATCATAGTTTAATCTTAGGTACTGAAGAAGATGGCATGCAGCATTCACTGTGCACGTGGCACATGCCTTCTGAGCAGATGGTACTCAGGTACATTTTGATCATAGGCTAATAATTATTGATTCAAATGGTACTCAGGCAGATAATATGATCACTGTTCGTCTGCAGTATTAGATGGTACTTAAGCTTACAGTCTGTAAATAGACACCTACATGTTAATGGGATAGATGCATGGTACTTGGACCTGCGGCTTAATAATGGCCACATGCCTTTTGGGCTGATGGTATTCAGACAGTGAGCATCACCAGATTAACTTCCTTTTAGGATAGACTGCTAAGTATTTGGGCAGATAGTTTGACCTTGTGGCATGTAACCTTTATATTATTATGATTTGGAAAGATTTATAAAGGGCCTGCTCAAAGGCAATACAAATATAAAATAAGTAAATATATATATATATATATATATATATATATAAGTTAAATATATACCTAGGTATGTTAAATAAATATTTTAAAATAAGTTAATTAATTAGTTAATTCAATAAAATAAATAAGTTAAATACAATATTAAACTGACTTTGTAAAATTAGACATGCATAAAGATTAAGAAGTCAAAGAAACATAGCTAAAACATGTAAATAGTCAACTTCATTTAAATATCATCTCAGCTAGCCACACAGAGTTTTAAATGCTATGTGGAAGAGACGTGTGTTTAGCAATGTCTTATATGTTGCCACTGAGTCAGCGTCTCTACCAGCACGGTAGATTGTTCCAAAGTGTTGGTCCTGCCACCGAAAAAGGGCAGGTAGCACTGGGGCACAGTTTTTCCATCGGCACACGTGCCAGTTGAAGCAGGCACAACCTGGGCAGTGTCATCATGTGCACACATACCTGTGGGCCAGACAGCACTCGGGCACACATACCTGTTGGGGCAGACGGCACTTGGGCACACATACCTGTTGGGGCAGACAGCACTCAGGCACACATACCTGTGGGCCAGACAGCACTCAGGCACACATACCTGTGGGCCAGACAGCACTCGGGCACACATACCTGTGGGCCAGACAGCACTCAGGCACACATACCTGTGGGCCAGACAGCACTCCGGCACACATACCTGTGGGCCAGACAGCACTCAGGCACACATACCTGTGGGCCAGACAGCACTCGGGCACACATACCTGTGGGCCAGACAGCACTCAGGCACACATACCTGTGGGCCAGACAGCACTCGGGCACACATACCTGTGGGCCAGACAGCACTCGGGCACACATACCTGTTGGGGCAGACGGCACTTGGGCACACATACCTGTGGGCCAGACAGCACTCAGGCACACATACCTGTGGGCCAGACAGCACTCGGGCACACATACCTGTTGGGGCAGACGGCACTCAGGCACACATACCTGTGGGCCAGACAGCACTCGGGCACACATACCTGTGGGCCAGACAGCACTCGGGCACACATACCTGTGGGCCAGACAGCACTCAGGCACACATACCTGTGGGCCAGACAGCACTCGGGCACACATACCTGTGGGCCAGACAGCACTCAGGCACACATACCTGTGGGCCAGACAGCACTCGGGCACACATACCTGTTGGGGCAGACGGCACTCGGGCACACATACCTGTGGGCCAGACAGCACTCGGGCACACATACCTGTGGGCCAGACAGCACTCAGGCACACATACCTGTGGGCCAGACAGCACTCGGGCACACATACCTGTGGGCCAGACAGCACTCAGGCACACATACCTGTGGGCCAGACAGCACTCGGGCACACATACCTGTTGGGGCAGACAGCACTCGGGCACACATACCTGTTGGGGCAGACGGCACTTGGGCACACATACCTGTGGGCCAGACAGCACTCAGGCACACATACCTGTTGGGGCAGACGGCACTCAGGCACACATACCTATGGGCCAGACAGCACTCGGGCACACATACCTGTTGGGGCAGACGGCACTCGGGCACAAATACCTGTTGGGGCAGACAACACTCAGGCACACATACCTGTTGGGGCAGACGGCACTCGGGCACAAATACCTGTTGGGGCAGACAACACTCAGGCACACATACCTGTGGGCCAGACAGCACTCGGGCACACATACCTGTTGGGGCAGACGGCACTCGGGCACACATACCTGTTGGGGCAGACAGCACTCGGGCACACATACCTGTTGGGGCAGACAGCACTCGGGCACACATACCTGTTGGGGCAGACAACACTCAGGCACACATACCTGTTGGGGTAGACGGCACTCAGACACACATACCTGTTGGGCCAGACAGCACTCAGGCACACATACCTGTTGGGGCAGACGGCACCCGGGCACAGAGTTTTATCCTGGGCACTTGTGTCGCGATGCTCTCGATGATGACGTGGAGTCCACTCGACTTGGCCGATGCAACGTTCCTGTGGCGGGGCATCGGGTGGTCGTGCATGTTGCGCATGAGGGGCGAACTTATGCCAAGGACCACTCGATAGTGATCCATCCAGCTCTCTGCCACCTCCCTGGGGTAAAATAGAGAATCAATGTTATATCGGTTAACTGCAACTTCTACAGATAATCAACAAACTGAATATTTTCAGGTAAAGCAACCACAAAGCCACAGTGGTGCCCCCTTGAGTGTGAGGGGGCTCTACCAAACATATACAGGGTAGCGAGTTAAAAACTCAAAATAAATTGACATAATTTTTTCAAAGTCATTGATTAGAGGCCAATGGTGTAAGAAGGCAGATGAATACAGAGATGATTAAAAAAATTATTTGTTTGCACAATTACAGTGGACTATCACCAGAGCTGTATACCATTTGGTTTTATAAGGTGTACATACCATATATTTTACACACCATATGGTATGCTATATACATTTTCTTTCACAGCAAACATGGGCATTTAACAATGGTGCCACATAATTTGCTTCACAAAAATTAACTGGGGATATATATACACAAACCAACCTTAAACCAGCCTACACTGCTAATAATCAACGCCTTGACCCAATAACGATATTATAATAATCACAGTAATGTAAGTGATTTTTCTTTGTAATCTAGTGTGTGAATATGTATATAAGATGTGAAAGGAGATGTTTGGTGGCTGCATAGGTTTGTTAGGTCAGAAAGTAAAAGATTGCGTTCCAGTTTCAGCCTGTGCACATTTCGTGCTTCAGTGGGTGGAGTTTGTTTTGTTTTGACTATCCGAGGCGCTGGTGGTATTGGACATATAATGTTACATCCCTGTAGGTGAAATGCCCAAAATGTCAGCCTCCACAGAGGCTCAGTAATTCTCCTTAAAACTAAATAAAAATTATGATCGAATGAATAAATAAAAATTATGGCATGTGATACAGTAGACACTGCTTAATGGCTTTTTTATATTTAGGGTTGCGTGTTCCTTTACTGGCTTTGTTTCTGTAAATTATACATTGGCTCAGTTAAAAATCATATATATGCAGTATCAGAAATAACTAATGTCTAAAGTCTGCTTAAGAGTTCCGACATGTACAAAACAAATTATCAACACTGAGTGTGGAAGAAATGCTCACATATTGATAATGCACCAACATTTAAGATTATATCCGACCGACCGACCGACCGACCGACCGACCGACCGACCGACCGACCGACCGACCGACCGACCGACCGACCGACCGACCGACCGACCGACCGACCGACCGACCGACCGACCGACCGACCGACCGACCGACCGACCGACCGACCGACCGACCGACCGACCGACCGACCGACCGACCGACGACCGACGACCGACCGACCGACCGACCGACCGAAACAGGTGCAGTACATAGTAAATGGTGCAGAACATGGTAAATGAGACAGCTGGAAAGTGTCATTGCCACCAGAGGTCACTCTCACTCACTTTATCTTCAGCTGAAGTTTGTGAAGAATGCGGTCGGCCATTTCATCGTTCTCTGTTGTATCCATGTCAAAGTCCAGGATTTTCTGGATCTCCACACTCATTCCAAACTTCTGCAGCGACAAAGAAATGCATCAATAAACGGACTATAACTGTGTAGCACAAATTATATCTGCTGAGTGTATAAATCCTAGCAGCATGAATATGTTTAATAACAACATTGACAAATGATGGGTTATTACCAATAGGTACAAAAACTGCTGGACACTCGGTGAGCCAAAAGCTTTCGTGTCCACTTACCACTTTTTATTTTGCTCTGGGTGGCTATCTGGTTAAATCTGGTCACAATACAATTAACTGTACTATATGTAATTCACATTTATTTGGAATCCTTGTTTCACTTAGTCCAACAATATGCATAAAACCATTTAGAAAGCAACATAAACAATTCTAAATATGAAGATAAACAATGGTCATAATGACTGATTAAATGGTTTGCTATGATATTTCAAACAAATGAAATCTTTAAGGGCTTTCATTATAAAATAATAACATTTACATATGGGCTACTGATTCAGAAGTTCACTCACTCGTCCTTTCTTCACTCTGCTTGTCTTCTTTACGGGTCTGTCTGCCCGATAAGGTCGAGAGAATTCCTTTGCCGTCTTTGACATGAAGGGATGTCCTGACACGAGGTGACCCTGAGATCAATACAATATAACCATGTTTACATATAGTAATGTACATGACAGTGCATTTATACACATGTAACAAAGTATTTTTTAAATCATGTACAAAATCCCCAAAAGTCTGTGTATTTAGAATGATTGAATGAAACGCTACATCTTTATTAAACTGCATTTTTTCTTTCTAAAACAACATATGTATCAAGTATCAGGCTTATACCATTCAACAATTCTCAATAAGACTGATGAGTATAAACAATGTTAGCTGTAAATATGTTCATTACGGTAGATCAGTAATGCGCCATATTAATCCATCAGAAATAACAAAAACAAACCAGTTAATAAAATCTGTAGTCTCACATCTCAACGATATGCAGACTATCTGATAGGACTATATGCAGTTTGACTGAAAAAGCACTGTTTCTCTCTGTGGACCTTCATAGGCTCCACTGTTATGGAAAATGTCCACCATACTGACAGAATGTTAGTCTTGTTTAATCAACTTTTTCTCGGCTTCATAACTTCGCCATGAAGGCAGTCTGGTCACTTTGCCAGGTTTTGAGTGGCTAAAAAGTACTGCCACCTCACAGAGACTGGACCATTGAGGCTAATCCTGCCATGATTCCTGCTTCATTAGCAACTGCAAATTTGTCTTTCTGTTTATTTTTGTGTGAATATAAGTTTGATGTTTAATACTATTTTTAATAGTATATTATCTTATAAAAGTGTACCCTTATTTTAGTTTTATTTCATACTTGACACGAGACCCAATCAGCACTATTCCAGAGGCTGCCCTGATGGCAATGTCAGCAGAGCATAAATTTACCAGACAGAGTTGAGAGGCTGCCACCTCACAGAGTCTGGGTAATCGAGGCTAACAGGATGTATGTACTGGCAGGATGTACATGGCGCCACCTACTCACCAGTTCCTCTCGTGTAGCGGGTTCCCGTGCCCCGGTGACCTGGCCGACCGCAATACGCACCGATTCTTTCTGGCAGGTGTAGAAGAGGTTCATGTTTACCTGACTTGAGCAGCGAAATGTGATGAAACAGTTCAGCTGGAAACAAACACTTCGTGATGATGAATCCTGCAAACAACTCTTGGCAATTCCCTTATAAGATGTGCTTGATTTAGCCGAGTTGAACTGGTTTATTGACATTGCCAATCGTGATGCTTCACCAGTGAGAACAGCGCTAATACATGCCCCAATTCTAAGACAGGTATACAATTTCTGAGAATTCCAATTTAACGACCCATGCCCACATTGCACAAGCAACTGAACAGTTTTGTGTATTCAAATATTTGTTTCTATATCCCAAACATTGCATGTGTGGCAGTCATATGCTATCACATGGCCAGATGCCGACCATGCTCCTTGTGGGCAATTTCACTGCTGACGTTAAAAGAGGAGTTTCTGAAAGTGACGTCCCAGGGATAGAGTTTAAGAGCTGGTACTGACGTAATCAGCCGCAACTATACTCCTGGCATGAGAGGATGTGATGATGGATTCATCGCACTGTGCCACAGCCGATGGGTTTAACCCACACTGATGATGTTTCTTTGATACAACTGTCCCCTCTCCACATTGTAAAAGCAAGAGTCCCATTTGACAGAAATTATTATTGGGAACCTCAAGAGCAGTGAAGTTGGGAGTTTTCAGCAGCCTTGATATAGGGGCAGCTGGATGTTTTAGGGAAGTTTGAATGAGTGGCAGTAATGGACGGGTCAGGAACATCAGTGGTGGGTCACACCAGGTGGCAGTTGGGTGTTTTGGGATGTCATTTAGGGCAGATGGGTGTTCTCGGGAGTCTCAGTAGGGAGCAGTTGCATGTTTTTGACAGCCTCAGTGAGGGGCATTGGGTATTTTGATGACCCCAATGGGGGAATTGATATTTTAGGGTGCCTTAATTAACAAGGGGGAGCAATGGGGCATTCGATGTTTTAGGGAACCTCAATGGAAGCAGTTGGATGAGGCAACTGGTTGTTTTAGGGAGTCTCAAGGGGGATGCTGCTGGTAGTTTATTTGGAAGCCTCAGACAACAGGCTTCCCTAAAAAATCAAGCTACATGTTTGACCTCACAAAGTTCCAATGTATTATTTACAACAATGTACATTGTACATGAAATTGTATTCTTTGTGTTTCACACCCACCTCTAGACACACAGACGCTGACAGCTTCCCCTTCGTTGGTGGCCAGCTCCACCGTCGAATAATCTCGCCACTAGGCTCCGCCAGTGTGCCGCCGTGCTCCGTGGCAAGAAACTGCACGATGCCGTTACTATGGTAACTACATGCTTTGCCCGAGGGCGTGAAGACGGCGAGCATCGTTTGGTCAGGCGAGTTGCTGAAGACGTATGTGTAGTAGCCGGGTGACCCAGGGGCACTTCGACTTATCACTATAGCTGGGTAGCCCGATGGGTAACTTGAGAACAAGTCAGGGACATACAGACACCAACAAGGCAAATAGTTGTGTAAAGTACATATTATTTCAAAGAAAACATCTGACCAACATGCTTAGGAGTCCTAAAATATTTCTGTTCAGTCAAGAATATTCTAGAAGTCTTCCGCAAATGTTTTAAATGTTGTCAAGTTATCTTTCTTTGGGCCATAGCGTTTAATTATGTATGTTTCATGCTACCCCGAACCGTGTCTAAATAACAAATAAATCACAATGCAATGTAAAAACAACATTTAAGCAAAATCAGAATTCTATAAAATTGGATCAACTTCTGTCTGGATCGAGAGAGCAGTGATATTGCCAGTCGGAATACATAAATTTCTAACGATATAGAAAATGTTCTCTGTGCAATTTATTGTTGGGAATTCTTATGTCGCTCAGTGAAACGACACCAAGTAACAACCATTTTTGCAATTACTTCAACAATGCTAAAAACTGACTTTTATCTTATACTTTAGAGCAAAACATTGTCTTTCATAGTGAAACTTCATCAAATTCTTATCATTTTGCAATCTCAGAGATTCTCCTGCAACTAAACATTATGTAATCTCCAAATAAACGTGAATAACTTATAGAGAGTTTCTCTGGCAAATAATTTTTAATAATCAGCTTTTGTCTTTCTGGAAACAGTCTATGATAAGTGTTCAAATGTCTGAAAACCAGTGTCAGGCTGCCAAGGTGAACTTGAAAAGGAGTATAATGTCATGTAGCCATCACATATGTGGGGGGAGTCTCAGAGAGAGTACGCCAGTGCGTATTGAAGTAGTAGGCAGTTGCAACAGCCATACCTCCCCACACCACCCTCAAGCACCTGTTTGTACATACAAAGAAAAAAGCAGACTAAGGTGAGCTGGTGAACCAGACACCGTGCAAGAACTGAGGTGCTGAGTATACTGGAGACGGGGAAACTGCTAAAAACACGACTGGACGAACACAGGACAGACGTAGACAACCAGAACCATGAGAAATACACAAGGAGCGGGAAAAAATGAATTTATGTCTAATGTCAACAAATCTGCCCTAACAACGACTGAAAACCACATCATGGATGCTGGCGAGGGTGCAAAAATCACCACACAGAAGAACCTGGCAAATAAAGAAAACCACCTGGATTAGGACGACAGAAACACTAATTGTGAGCTATTACTGAAGAAGTCAACGTGTAACGTCCAACGAAAGTCTCTACAGGTAAATTTTAGGAACATCTAGATTTGGATATGAAATATTAAAACATGTGATCTGAGTATTACCGCCTGTGGCCGGGCAACTGGACTGCCAGAAAGGATACAAGACGGTGGAGGAGCCGTCACTAACAGACACCATGAAGAGGACGCGTCCCTGCGTGGCAGGGAACATGCGGGGGACCACAGGGAGACATCCCTGGCTGATGAGCTGGGCTCCACTGGGCAGTGAGCTCCTGATCACTCTCCGCTTGTGTCTTGACTGCTCCTCCAACTGCTGGTCGCCATAGTAACGCAGGACTATGGGCCGGTCATTGCCGGTTTCTTTGTCATAGAGAACCTGCTGCCACCTGGCGACATCAAGCAGTACTATTACTGCCAGCATATTTTACTATGTTATGGGTGTTTCTCAATAGGTTGATTGTAATATTTGTTTAAATAAGGTCAATAAAATGTCTACTAAGTATTTTATATTATAGGTGTTTTCCAACAAGTTGATTGCATTATTTTAAAATAAGGTCGTAAAACATCTATTGCTAACATCCTTAGATATGCAAAGATACTGCTGTTACTTTAACAGTGGGTGAAATCAAAACATCAAAACCACCTGTGGACTGGAATTTGTTCAATGAAACAACTACAATTCAGAGTAGACAATTTTTTATAAATTTTCAGTACATTCTTGAGGTTTTGCTCAAAGTAGCATATCAACTCAGCTCTCCCAGTTAATATAACACATTAACATAATTAAGAAGACATAAATTGTTGTGCACCACAAAGTGATTCAACCAAGCTGTTTTAGCAGTTGGTGCAGAATGACTGTAATAACTGTACCCAAGAAGTGAGTGTATGAGGCCCACACAAATACCCCATCTCCTCTCACCTTGCCTTGATGGCTGTGCGCAGTTGGTAGGTCGCCCATTTGAGAAGTGTGTCTCGCTCAATGTCTGTGCTACACTCAGGGTGGACGATCCAACCTAGATGTAGTCACAGTTAAACACCTCATTCAAAACACAAGCTCTGTTTAATATACCAGGCAACTAACATAAACAATGACTTCTATGAAAAATAAATCACATTGCACAAACTTTGAACAGTGTCTGTTTTTATGCATAGCCAATCATCAAATCACATGTTTCCAACTGTCTTGTCGACAAATAACAACAGAAAAAATACCTTCACAAGTCACTGCTTATATGGTTTGTCCACTATATCAGTGTCACATCAAAAACATTCCTGTTATGCTCTGAAAATATGTATGCCATGCCACAAGCAGGCAAGTATATCATAAATTTCTTATACCTTTTAACTAAAATACATATAAACTAGAAACATGAGCAATTCTTTGCCCGTGTCATTTTCATAGATATGTTATTCTAGCATAAGGATTTGAGAATACAATAACAAGGATTTAGCCAAATGGTACATCATATGGTGTATTGGCACTTTCTTGCAACATGTGCCTGAATGGTATATATACAAATGTTTACTTGACAAAAAATATGCCCTATCTTGCTAAACCGCAAACATGTGACAGAGAATTGTATTACAATGATTTGTTTATTTTGACTTGACTATAGTAGTACACCTGTTGTCCACTAGAGTGCCCCATAGTCAGGACGAAATAAATCAGTGGACATTTCTGAGCATATTGATACTTATATATTATGTTCCTTAGAAATATTGCACACAGACTAATTAGTAGCCATAATATTACATGTCTGATATAAATAACATGTCATGCTAGCAATAACCTGTTTATTTAAATGTTAGATCATAGTAAGATATGCAAAATAATAAACAAAAATGGATTTTGGTCACATATAACATGTCAAAAAAGGACATCTAACAATTTTGACAGGCCACCCCATTTACTAACCTTTCTCTTCACACTGCTTGGACGACAGCTGGAAGTTGATGATGGTCCAGTAGCCAGCATTAGACCCACCTGCTGAGAAGAAAACTCTAAGTATCAAATCAAACAAACCTTTATTTCCAAAATAACTATATAAATAAAGGGCTTTTGTTATAATTAATAGCACACTATTGTAGCCTTAGCCATTAATTTTTAAATACATTTTGTACAGTTCAGTGGTAAGTGTAGGTATATAATGTTAATGAAGGTTGAGTTCGAAACAGAGACAGTTAAAGACTAAACTTAGTGTATTCATCAACATCAGTCACCTTGATAAGGATATTTGATAATTCATTAAAAATATTTAGTTGCAATGTAAAAAAGCCTTTGTAGATAGTTGGAATATTGTACTATAATTCAGTTGGGCAAAACATATGCAAATAAAGTCATTATTTTGTCAATGGAAGCAACTGCCAGTGCCAGTAAGTAAAACCTGAAATTATTCTTAAGATACAGATATTTCTGAAAAATATATTACATAAATATTCTGATTACTGTCAATCTTTCGAAGGTAAATAATATATATAAACATTACCAGATAATTTGCTATCTTAAAGTTATACATTAAATAATAAATTTAAATAATACATTAATTCATAAACATAAAGAAAACATTGGCAGAGTGTATATTTACTGCACAGTCATATAGGCTAATGGTGCTAACATTTACAGTACAAATGCAATGATGTTATTTAATCTTAATTACATAATCAACAGATCAGTAGTATTCGATAACACTCTCTTTTCAGGTAAAGGAGCAAACAGGCAGAGTCAATTGTGCACTCTCTGTAGACTGAACTATAATGCAGTGCTTGCAAGCACCTCATTGACGCTCAGTGAACCTATCAATAGAGCCCATTCACCGCTCCATTGAACGGCAACAATAGGCCACATTACACACATCATACGCAAATACACGCACACACAATAGGAATAAAAGAAAACTAATCACAATGGTCAACTATGGATTCCATTTGATCATTTATTGACAGTAGATCACAGCTGTCTGGCTACCATAATATTCATGACATGTTGCAATTTTTGTTATATATAATTATTATTAATAGATGATCCTCAATGTTCTAAAGTTCAGATCGAGTTGAATGTTCACATAAATACAGATGAGGTCAATTTCTCAAAACAAGGCTAAAGTCAACAATAATGTTTGTGGAGAAAAGGTCCTAAAACTATTGCTTGAACATTGCAAACATCACTAGATTTCATCAATAATTATATGTTGATGTCATGCATAGAGAAATTGCAATACATGCATGCGTTAAACAGTATTTGTAATGCATTAACACAATGTACATGGGCAAGAGAGCTTCTCATGTAAATGAGCATATAACATTCTATAAAAATGTGAATCTGATGCCTATAAACTATATATTTTGTTGGATGTAACACTGGAAAAATAACTACTCAAAAAGTGTTAAAAGCCATCTACAGTATTACATAAAAAATTCACACTATACCAATTAGTGATGTTAGGACTAATATGCAAAGCACTGATTGGGAAATATATTACCACAGTGGTTCCACCTGGTGAGTCGTACATGTGAATGCAGATTTGTTGTAACACCAATTTGGGATTGTAAATTTCCTACGCCATATATTAGTGAATGAGGCAGCATTGGACCAATTCTAAACACAACACGTAAATTTGCAAACAAGGGAGAGGAATATTTATAGGCAGCAGGTTTTCAATGTTGAGTTGGTCGCTAGTGATCCCTACTCACGTTTCCCGAGGGACGATTCATTGTGGTGGTCATGGTGCATAAATCCAAGTGAGCCACTTCCCCCAAACCTCATCCTTGCAGTGTTATCTGTTGGGAAAAGAGAGATAATATAATAAATACATATATAACCACCAAAACAATAACAGCGACTTACATCGATCAATTCAAATCGGACTGGGAATGCATGCTTGGTGGTTTTTCCCATGACATCACAACTGCTGTGGGGGGGGGGGTGGAAGGTTGGTTTAGACAACTGGTGTTCTGTTATTGCACAATACATAACCACCATAAAATTACTTTTGGCTTTATCAAAGAGTTGTCATTATGTTTTGTCATTTATTGTGGGGATAAATAAAGTATACTTAATAGGGGCTGTAGCTCGTTTGATGTTGGAATAAAGAACAATGAATACATATACTGTATAACAGGTTGGTAATGGGCATATAGTTTAATGCCAAAATGGTATGCTTATCAAGCATATCCCTACAGTGTACATGTATATGATGAAATGTGCACATACACTGCTGTGTACAGGACCAGACAAATAAGTAAAATATATATAATACAGTACAGCAAAATGCTAAACTATGACACAAAATACAACTATATATATATATATATATATATATATATATATATATATATATATATATATATATATATATTCGTTATAAACGTGAAAATCAAGTTTAACCATAGTAAATACATTTTACCAGTAAACATATTGTTTTGAATAGAAATGACTCACAAAATAACCCGCAGTCACTTTGTGTTTTGGACACAACTTTGAGGACCATTTCATAAACATTCTTACAAGTTCATAAGCCCGATTTTTCTCTTTAAAATCAATTTCGTTCTTTAGTTATCTGGTGTACTAAATATGTCAACACTAGTATATATGTTTTCGGGACAACTACTAAAATTCAACATTACTCAAAATCTTTTATTAAATTAAACTGGCTTTTTTAAACACAAACATATCCATTGCCATATTACTGAGGGCACTATTTCCATGACACACCAGCAAAACTGTCCCACTGATGCGTCTTGGTGTTGGAAATTTTCGGGTATACAAGATCACTGTTAAGGAGAAAAATTTATTTTAAAGAGCAAACTCAGGCTTAGGAACTCTTAACAACATTAAGGAAATGGTCCCCTGGTCCCCAAGCCTCTATCTACAACACAACACAACAGAACAGCCGTATACCTGACTCCTCACCTAACACTGTATCCAGTTTTAGGACTTACACACGAGTACATGTGAGAACTGCTTTATTAGACCAACTCCCATTGTGTGACCCTACTCCGCTTAGAGCAATCTCAAGTATGCCTAATTCCATTCACACATAATTGCCTCTTTGGTGTTCAATTCCGAATAATTGATATCTCCAGCCATCATTAAATGCAGACAGTTCAAAGTAACAATTCGGAGCAAGCAATAATAAATCTGCTCATTTCAGTTACCGACACACCAGTCACCTGGCAAACATCGTTAATTACTACCTGGTAGTGATGAAAGAGTCGATACACTCGTATGACAGTCATGCAAGTGCAGTTTAATTATAATTTATACAATAAGGACACATACATTATCTACAACTGACTGCTTGTGAATGACGTTAGACACATGTGCATTCAAACTGTCATAGATCGAGACCATGCGGGGTCTACGTACAGTCAATGGTACTGAGTACATACACACACCCAACAGATCTGATTCAAGACTAGTAAAATGTCCCTATGATATACTGAGTTATGCTAATATCTACAGAAATGTACAACATGTGTGCATGCATAATTTCCATTACACCGATTGCCGTTTACGTTGATAAATGAAATATTTGTTATCCGTCGCCTTTACTGAAAGCAGATTTCCATGTAGAAAAAGAAAACTTACCCCCACCAGATCGGGAGATAGATGCTGTAAAAAAGAAACACACAGTTAGAAACAGTAAAACTATTTATCAACTATTCTTCCTGACATCAAACTGAAATCATGTTAACATAAACCTGAGTAATATCCCTAATTATCGATCACAACATTTTATACAGATGCATATAATGACTATAATATTATAATGTATATACATAATGTATATAATTTATTCTGTCAAGATAGATTACAACACAAATAAAGAATGCATTATGCACGCTCTGCTGTGTAAATGCCAACTACAACAGCATGCATTAGTATAATGTTTGTTTGCTGATAATAATAGTTACTGACAGAGATCCCGGCTCTGAGGGTTCTGTTGACTGTTGTGTGTAGTTACCATGTCAACCATCATCACTATAGCCTGGGGTGGCAGCCGACTATAATTACCCCATGGCTAATCCCACGCTATCTATATAAATTGACTGAAACAGCTATACTTCATCCACTGATGTAACATTTAAATGAATAGATGAACCAACTCAACTTCAAATATCAATTAAAAAAAAGAGTCATTACCATCTGACCAGTTTCAGGCAAATAATACCAAATTAATGTATTCAAAATTTACTAAGTTAATGATTAATTCCAACCTGCTATGTTTAATTGAAATTCGCCACAGAAGGTTGTCAAATGATTGGCTTTGGGCCGAGCAACAGATCCACATTTCAAAAGGTTTGCATACTCTTTTTAAAGGACACCGACACTGATGTGGTCAGCTACTTTCCTGGCTTGTGAGGCTGATATTAATGACAAACTAACATATAACTGAAATTATCATGGATCTGTGAACAATTCTGTAATTTGATAAACTTATCAGCAACTGCATCAAGCCAGAATAAATCTTAATTAAAATATCTCTGAAGCATTTCAACTTCAAATGTAATATATAAATAAATTAAAATGATATAATGATATATATATATATATATATATATATATATATATATATATATATATATATACACGTGTATATATATATATACAAATATATATACAGCCATGTTTGTCAGCCATTGATGAATAAATTACTGGTAAATACTGAACAATAGCTTTTAATAACAACTATGATAATATAATCAGATCACATTATTGATTGTGAAATTAAATTATGAATAGATAAAATATAAAATAAAAGTTAATAATTTATATCATATGTTAATTTGAAAACCTGTACATATTATGACACTTACCTGATCTGTATGAACCTGACAAAGAACAAATTAGAAAGCATTAGCAGTACACTCAGCAAACAAAAACACAAACAGATTCCAGCTTTTTAGACTTGTTATCATCATGACACACAAAATACTCCAACTGTACATGTTCCTTGAATAACTGTATTTTATTAACTTCCTCTGCCACTCTGCAAGTATGTCTAGAAATATCCAGCTATTTCAAAATTATCTAATTAAGTTAATACATACAGGAGAATATAATATAGTTGTTAACTTTACCACATTTCTGGCTATTAAATTACTAACTGTACTTTTGATAAATAATAATAAGGTATATTACCCTCCAGTAGTTGGTATTGAGAACAAATTTTAAAAATACTGACAATTAAGTATGACAATACCTACTATGCTACTAAGCCAAACAAGCACCTACCCGGGTAAGCATAAGCGGTGAAAACAAATCTAGAGTTAATGCCAGGACAGCTAAGCTGACAGATAACTGACTAGTTCCCTATATACATTTTAAATTAAAATAGATTAATATATAAACAACCAAATGTATTTAGCCATGGAATGTTCGATTGCTTGATCGAATCGGTAGCCAAAAGTATGATTAAATTCAAAGTGTACCCCTTCCCAGTCCGAGGAACCGAGGTCCAACTGCCTCTTAATTTTATGGTCATTCTTTTTTGGGGGATGATAGATCTTGGCATCAATTAATGATAAACTGAAGAAAAAAACAAGCCAGGGGTTGTTGTGCTGTGCTACAGTACCCCTGGCTGGTCATCTCCACAAACCGTGGAAGTGAGCGGAGTCAAACTATTAAGCTGTAGCAACTGACTTCACCAGTCGCTACTCTATCAGCCGTGGGAACACCATATATACCGGCCACAGTTTGAAGACGGACACACAACTGGAGGGAATCCCAATATAATGACACATTCGCATCCTAAACATAGCATTTAACATAACAAGCATGTGGCTGAAATCACCAAAAATTATATCACATGACCAGAGGCCAAGTACGCTCCTTGTACGTGATTGTATTGGCTGAGGTCAGAGGTATTTTGCAAAGGGGTGTGCCTGCGGTAGTGAAGGTTGCTACTGGCTTAATTACCAGCATGAATGACCCATGGCGCACGAGGATGGAACAACACAAATTCTAGTTACTTGTCGTTATTTACTTACATGTTTGTCATGTTTTTTGTTTTGCTGTTGGAGATACACAGAAATATTAAAGAAATTCGCTGTTTTGTCATCTTCGTAACCGGCAAGGGGAGAATATTATCAACGCAAAAAAGCTTAGTATAAAAATATTGCAATGATACTGATGCCTATCCTTATTTGACTGCACCAAGGGTGGGTGTAATTTATAAAAACTACTACAAGTATATTTATTATGAAATTACATTTATTGTGAAATGTATTGTTCATGGCTCACAGATTTGGTCATTTTGTAAGAAATTCAGTGAATTTTTTACAAAATAGTATATTTATTGCTGCATTTTACTGTGTTTTTACAACATTTATCCATATCGCAACATTTGTAGCTAAGATTAAGTTATGATTAGACATGTGCAGACCGCAGTGCTTGGTGACAAGCGTATTTAAGCATTTGCATAAAATACAAGCATTTCTGACAGACACAGATGGACAAATGTAAACCCCAGCAGATAACAGCCACTAAACTACGCTCAAACATGTGCAGGTTGAAAGCTTTACTGAAGCACTATATACAAGGAAGTTCAACCACAATACAACTGCTATATCGGTGTATGGTATGCAACTTCTAGTGCCATGGAGATGTTTGTTCATGTCTTGTCTTATCATCAGAATTATGATGGAAATGATAACAGAGGGTGACAAATCCAGTCATGTCTAGTTTATTCGGTCTTCACAACCATATAAACGAAACATGATTGTATATAGGAAATTCATTTTGTATGATGGATAACAACAATTTCAGTTCAAAAGTTTATCCCAGTAAATTTGACATTGCATGATATCAAAGTAAATGAAAATGTGATGAATTATGTTATAGTTTGATCTTAAACTATTGTTCCATTGGCACTGCTGCGTACACAAAAGGTTGACTGATATAGTACTGAATTTAGATGTACAGCACCTGTACAGCACCTACAGGGTACTCAAGTTGCAGTTTTTGACATGTATTATTCAAAAATGTTAGAATAAATATTTTGAAGATTTAAGTGCTAAAAAGGGGTCAGTTAATTAATACTTAACGAAGTTTTATAATGTTAAAGTTGCACCATGAAACGTTCCAAAATGAACAAAGAAACACTACAATTTGTCACATATTGCTTTCATGTTGGATCTTTCCCATACTCCTGGCAAAACTGGAATTAAAATAAAGTGACTGCAAAATTCTTGTTAAAATGTCTTATAAACTTGGACCAAATGAGGTCCCGATATATAATTACAGCTATTATGAATACCAGTTTATGTTACATGTGCATTTGGCATCTAGATATTTGAATGTATAATACTGAAAAAATACGTGATAAATTTTACAAAATATGCAGGCAACAAGAATTAAACTAGCAACTTACCAGATCGTACTGAAACTAAAAATTAATAGCAAGCACAACTATATTTATGATCATACATAAAACATAACTTTTTATATTTAACTAACATTTTAAAATATAGAATATATCAAAATCCAATTAAATACCAAAAACTACAAAAAAAATTTAGGTGTGGTTTAAACTTGGTGTACATAACTCCCCAATCAACAATATGTCAGTAACCATGTAGTATTTAAAACATTAATTAAGTACTGCTAATATAAGATGTGCAAAATTATGTTCTTTTTAATTATTTATTACAAGAATATTCTTATTTTATAATTTGTTGTACATTTGGTTCCACAAAGCTTTTAATAGATAATATTGTTCAACGTACACAGATATTTTAGATTACAACTAATCTTAAGAGGATATAGACTTTGTAAATGTCAACATAAAACGTCATTCGCACAAATGATGAATGTTTAATATTCGAAATAATATCTGAGGTGTATGCCCCTGACTGGTTACATTCAAATTAATACAATACATGGTAGAAAAAAGTTGTGTTTTACTGTACACACTAATATAAGCTATGTATCAAGTTAGAACAAGACAATAGTAATCTGTATACAGCCTATATACACCGATAGGTCAGTCAAACAAAACTGTACATGCCATGTTGGTTTTTGCACACAAACAAAATTAATAATATTTTGCACACAAAAACAAAATTAACTTACCAGATCTTAAAGACCCTAAAAGAAACATATAATAATTGTATTATTTATTGTAATGACTGGACATGTATGCTGGCAACACTTACAAATGTCTAAAAATAGAACTAGAATATATAATTAAAATATAGCAGACCTGTTATACATTCTACATGGAACAGTGGTGGACTCCTTAAATGTTTTCTGGTCTTCTCAGAATGCTGACGGACAATTTTAGACAATTATTTTCATCTATCATTAGCTCCCACCGCCTTCTCCAGCAAAGTTTGTAAACAGTTATATGATGGTATCAATATATTAATAATATCAGATTGAAGTGATAATATAAATATTCAATGCCTGGCGAAACTGCCTCTGAGCAAGGTAAGAAAGCAATCCTTTGCTTTGGAGGAAACCTTGTTACACATTATATTGCTAAATCAATTCACATAAATAATAAAATTATAAAAAGAATGGATAATGTTTAATATGTCTGTCCCATGTTATTAATAATTCTTTTAACAGTTTTGTTCCTTGTGAATTTTTGCAAGTTACTACCAGCTTTGTGTGACATTAATAGAAACTGAATAATATTATATTGTAAACACCACTGCCAACATACCTCCTCTGCTGTGATCAGAGTCTGGCACAATTGTCTTCAAGCGTTCGAGTCTCGTCTTCGATCGACAAACGCTAAGTCTACTATTACAGACCCTTGGAGAACTTGCTTTTCTCCTGCTTTTAGAGTGGAAGCCTGCATTCGAAGCCTCCTCATCCTCTGCAATATCCGTTAGTTTACCCGACATCTTCACCTTGCTGCGTTTGCCGGCCTCCGCATCTTTGGTTCGATCCTCGTCCCCGTGTGATGGGGTCTGGCCAGTTACACTCCCCCCGGTGGTGGTGCAAGAAATGCTCCCTGTTTCATCCTTGCGTTGAGTTGACCCACTGCTGGCACTGCGAGACAACAAGTGGTGGAGATAGGCATCCCTGTTAGCCAGGCACTGCCATTCCCTTGGCACGTACCGCACCTCGGCGATCAGATCCTTATAGGTACTCGTCAGTTGCTCGCCGAGTGTTTTTCCCAGGTCGATGCGAACTCCCCAGAAACGGTACAGGATGGTGGACAGAGAATAGAGCAGATTCTCAGCTTTGGAGCGCGCGTCGTCGAAAACAAGTCGCTGAGAGTCTTCGTCGTGTGTCATAAGCGTGTCAAGCCGCTGACGGATGAGTGAGACGCTGTGTGTGATCTGCGGAAGTAAACTCTTGCTTCCGAGTCCATCGTCTAACTCTTGGCTGTCCGATGATTTGCCGTCTTTCTCCTTCGTCGCCAGATAGGCGGCGACACGCGGGTTTAGGTGCGCGTAGCGTAACTCCTGCGGTAAGTCTTCGGGTCTCTTGCGGAACCGTTTCGGCGTTTTGTGCACTCGTCGCTGTTTGAAGAAGAACGTGTCCGTTTCCGGTTCCTGCATCTTGATGTGACGTCACCCGGAGACGCACGCAAGCGCGCGCGCCGTCAAACTCCCGCGTTCTCTGATGGCGACGATTATCTCAATATGAGAACAGTCGTTTGCCGCTAACTGCAACGGATATGTTTCCGATCTGTCCGGTGAAGTTGTCCATCGACGATCCCGCTATTATTATACTTTATAGGCAGCCCACATTGGCCTTCGAAAACGTAGTCGCAGACAGGTCATTATCGACGCCAAAAAGACCAACAATATCGTAAAGTTTCGGATCCGCACATCAAATCCCTTCGCCTTGGGCTTCGCTGCTAAATCACATGCTGTATATATATATATATATCCACCGGTAGCACTGAAGTTCGCCCATTCATAATAATTCAGTGGAGTCTTTTTTCGCTCAGAAAGTTTCGCCAGGTTCTTTGGTGCATGGCAACAACGCTGTTGCGGCGCTGGTAGCGTCTGCTGGTTACTGGTAGCTTCCCTCGTAATTCTACCGATGGTGCCGCGGTACCAAACGTTCCGACCGCGCTATCATGCACAGTAGTGGTCAAACGCTCCATAAAGACCTCTGAGTGAGCATAAACGGCTTTAGTAAGCTCTAAACGGAACCCAATTCAGACTTAGTTCACCACCGCGGCCCAACCGTTGCCACGAACTACCTGGTAAACAACCCGCAGACGGGCCGCTCGCCTGAGGCCAGGCAAGTGAGACTTTTGTTTGCAGTACGGCGTCCGTGCGGTGTTTCGCAGCTTAGCCCTTTTGTTTATTATAGTCGGATTTGTACTGCTATGATGTTTCTTTGGTCGTTATTTGTTGCCGTTATGGGGAGTGTTTACACCGATCACGTTATAGTTGCAATTAGCAGTATCAGGAGGCGTACTTATAGCCTACACAGTAATTACATATAGGGCTTCTTGGATATCATAAGCCTCCTAAGTGCCGCGTTGGTATTCGTACTCACAGCACAGTACAAGTGAGGTGATCACTATATCTATACCATAACGGTACATTACAAATAGAAACATTCTGCATGGTAGATAAGCAGATATGTAACAATTATCTGGTAGCCGCGATACACATCGCCATGCTTATTCATGCATCTCTATAATGATCGAATATGATATATATATATATATATATATATATATATATATATATATATATATATATATATATATATATATATATATTATAATTACAAAAATTTATATTTATGATGATGATAATCAGTGGCGTAGTCAGGATTTTGTTTTGGAGGGGACCATTGATCAAGCATCCTCGCAAACACATACACACACGCACACACGCAAGACAAGCACCACGCACTCTCCCAAGCACGCACACATGCACGCAAGCATGCACGCACACACACAGGGCCTCTCTTTACTGACTGGTCATCTCCGGGGCCTCTCTTTTCTGGTCATCTCTAGTACATATCTTTGATGGTCATTTCCAGGGCCTTTCTTAATGTGATGGTCGTCTCCAGGGACTATCTTTGATGGTCATTTCCAAGGCCTCTTTCTGATGGTCATTTCCAGGGCATCTCTTAATTTAATGGTCATCTCACGAGTCTCTCTTTTATGGTCATCTCCATGGGCCGATAGACGTATCCGATGCCCAGAAACTGGAGGGAAAAGGGGCGAGGAAGACCGAGAATATGATGGGAGGATTTAAAAAAGATCGAACGAGTTGGAAACTGTTGATAGAGAACGTAGTGGGAGAAAAGTTAGCAAACAAAAACGAAAAAAGACGCGGTAATCGTGACCAACCTCACCATTGACGACAGGGCCAAGAGGAGTGTAACAACTCAATGGGGCCGCTATTTGCTGGACAAATCCACGCCACTCTTTGCTGGTAATTTTCATGGTCTACTCTTTGCAGATCATCTCCAAGGGCTTCTCGTTTCTGGTCATTTCAAGGAGCCACTGTTTGCTGGTCGTCTAGCTCCAGATATTGAAAGAACGCGGGGTGCCTGTTTATTTATGCATATATATCGAGGTATGGGGAGAATGCAACATTTCGATCGTTGCTGAAAACGTTCAACAGCATCACCATCCTCCCCGTCTTCCGAAGTCATGTCTGACGGCGCAGTAGTGTTGCGAGACAGACAAGACGACAGTAATGCTGCACTTCTCGTGGTGCGCTGCTGAAGCGTGTGCCTAGCCCCCCCCCGCAATATTAATTTCATTCCGAGGCCAGTGCATACCCAACCTTATTACTCAGTACACGTAATCTGAGTATTGTGTTCAGAGTGACACATAATTTAATATTAATCAATATTACGACATAGAAATGTATAGAATTGTCATTTGGAAGTTTGGGCATACCACATTGGTTAGTATTCATCATCCATTTAGCGGCCGCAATCATCATGTTGATTATTCTGCCCACACTACACTGTAGGCAGGAGGCAGGAGTTATATTTAACCAAGAGTCAGGCTAACATACACATATTCAGTATATAAGGAAAATTAAAAGTATAAAATAATAGTAATAATAAAACCAAGCCCTGGGGAGAAATCCCAAATAATTATATTTAATAAATAAATAAATAGCATCATTGCTCCAAACTAATCTAACTAAGGACATTCTGGACTTGCGGCACCCTTGCCTTGAATGTGTTAGTTGTTCTGGCAGCCACGGCAATTCATTCCAGTTTTTAATTAAGCTGCTGTCCGTGTCTTCTTTGTCTGGTCGGCGCTGGAATGACCTTGCAGCGATCGACATTGCTCGGTGTCCGATGATCTTGTGGAACATATACATATGCTTATGACTTTGTTATCTTCATGCGATGCTGCAGATAAGGCTACTAGAGTCGGTTGATTATTGGGCGGTGGCTATTTGCTACCCTTCCACGTCCAAATGCCCTCTTATGGCTGTTCCGATGTACAAATAATATTATATTTAAGTTTAGGGTTAGTTTTAGGGTTAAGTTACACTATATTCGATTCGATTAAGTTAGATTGAAGGTACTTTTGACAAGATTTACATCAGGCGTTTACATGCAAATATTGATACTTCAAAACAACTGTAGGTATATACATAATGTTTACACCTAGTGTCAATTTGTAGTACAGGTAGATGTAGGGCCTAATTGTTTGGTTAATAATAATTAATATATCTAGTCTCCAAAGTCTTGAGTTTCGTCTTCTTGATAGGGTCGAAGAAGCTTCCTGGCTCTCCGCTTTGTAGGTGTCCGATGAAGTCAGCTCAAAGCTTCTACTCGGAGCACGTCCATCTTGAATTACATACGGACGGAGCACCAGAAACCAGGGTGTAGAGTCTGTTCTTATCTGCGACGGTGAAAGGATTAGTGAAGTTCCTGACAGCAGCGTGGATGTGCTGAACTGACTCCTCACACTTCTTGACTTCGGCCTTCTTCAGCTCGCAATGTCTCCCCGCCCTTGGGCAGTTTGGATCGTTGGTGATGTCGACCATCTCGAGGGTCTTTTAATAAAATTTGACCTGTATGGAGGCTGTGGGTAAGGACTGAGGATGGAGTGTTGGAACCGGTGTGGTCCTGCAGTCCAAACTGACTGGATGCTCTTCTGGACACTGGCAATCGTGACGAGGAAGAAGAGGAGGGAAAAAACGAGGATGGACGTGTTTAACTTTGATGATTTCAGTGAAAGCTGGTGAATGATGATCTAATAACGATCATAGAGAGGTTAAGGCGCGGGAGCTCAAAAAGATCACCCTCGCTTGCTGTTTACCTCTAAATGAGTTAGTAAGTGAACTTAGTGGAATTTCTTTATTCAAAATACTTTGAATTGATCGCCATATTAACATTTGGTCGCAAAAACAACACGATATTTCGTAAGTATATGCCCTCAAAAACCCTCTCAACTTACATGCAATATTGGCTTAGTAACAGCGAAAAAGTCACATTTTCGGTAATGCTGGCCCTTTAGAATTTGCATAGCATGCCAGAGACACACGTAGTTAGTTCAAGAATGGTCCATTGATGATCGTTGACCCCGAAAACATGGGTCTGGAGACCTTATTTGTGGAGTTATGTGCAATACTGGCCGAGAAAACGTGATAAATAGATTTGTCAATAATAGTGGCACTAATTTGTATATTAAACTGTCATAGACACATGTGATCATGACAACAATAGTTTTATTATGATCAGCGACCCTCATAGCATGGGTCTATACATCTTATTTTGTAAGTTATCTGCAATATTGGTTGAGATATAGTGACAATTAGATTTTTCAATAATGGCGGCACTAATTTGCATAAAACAATATGTGGGACATTTTGCTGCCCTGTTAACATAGCAAACCGTTTTCTA
Source organism: Ridgeia piscesae (assembly GCA_025642075.2). Classification (NCBI taxonomy): domain Eukaryota; kingdom Metazoa; phylum Annelida; class Polychaeta; order Sabellida; family Siboglinidae; genus Ridgeia; species Ridgeia piscesae. Next base: position 31,409 of record JAODUO010000095.1, on the reverse strand, counting down.
CATATTTTTCCGATCTAGTGATACCAATTAAAAGTATATTTCCAGAGGGTGCACGGTACCCCCGTCTTCCGACTCGACTATTTGGTTTAATGAGGATTACAGCAAGGACAAACGCTTGGAGGAAAGTCGAAGGGGTGACGAGAGATAGACGCATATCACGTAAACCCAAATGAAATATGCTCGACTCTGTGTTACACCGGTATACATAAATGCACTGGAGACGATGACACTAACATAGTCTAAACAACAGGGGCAGGTCCAGGTTTGCGAAAACAACCTTTTGAGAAGAATAGAGTTAGTAAGAGAAGAATGGATGGACAGAGAGTGGAGGTTGGAATGAAGGAACGTCTTAAGAAGAAATTGGTGAGGAGTAGGTTGAAATGGGCTGGTCATGTGGAAAGAATGGGAGAAAGTGAAAAAAAGTGACAAAGATATAGCAGATGCCCAGAAAATGGACGGGAAATCGACGGGAAGACTGAAATTGCGAATAATGGTCAACTCACCCCTGACGATAGGGATACCAAGAAAAGATCAACAGCAAAATGTCATTTGACCCTAGTCTAATAACCGGGCAACTAATATTTTGAATTGTTAATAGTCATTAGCACATTGAGAATGATGACATTTTCGTTGCCCTGTCACCTCATGGGCTGCAATATACTTTGTGACTCTATGAATCAGGCAGCCAGTTACTGGTCCTCCGTTCCCCACCATCCTGGTTTTTTTCGCCACTGCAACTGCCATCAACAATCTTCGTGCCACTTCCCTTAATCTCTGTTCTCATCCTAGCCAGTTGTGTCACCCAATCTCATGTCTTCGCGAGGAAAAGTTCCTATAACATCTTCACACACAAAACACGCCAGTCACGGGCCGATGAAAACAAATCTGTATGATTACCCAGTCAGATTTCGCTAAGAGCACTCAGCATCTGTATTTATGCATCAACTCGTCTGGGTTTTATTCTGGTCATCTACAGCGGCTAGCTACGTTTGCCGGTTATCTGTAGGGTTCACTCAAGTTTTATTGGTCATCCCAGGGGCCCGTCTTTGCTGGTCATGTCCAGTTGTCACCCTTTCCTAATAATCTCTAGTGGCCGTTTTTGTCTTTACATTTCCTGGTCGTTGTAATTTACAAACTGTATTTGTGTACATGTGCGTGAGTACGCGTATGTGCGCGCATGCGTGCGTGTAGCCGGTGTGGCGGTCCAGAACGTCGAGCGGTCCAGAATGTGGAAAGTTAGCGGTTCATGTCAAAGGTTAGCGGGTCATGACAAAGGTTAGCGCGACGTAACGGTCCGACGGTCTGCAACGAGCAGTCCAGAACGTCGTTCCACGTATGCACATGCGCGCTGAACTGGCGTAACCTCAGGTGGCCGATCAACTTTGAACCCGTGCCAGAATGTCGAGACTGAGTTCTTGACACCCGCGGCGACTGTATTACATAATAAATCATTTCTGCGCGCTGTAGCGACGACCTACTACATTGCACACTAGTTTCCAGCGCGCACGTGTTCTTGCCATTTATCTGCACAACGACCACGATATGACGAGATATACATTCCAGACTGGCTGGCTGCGGGCCGTAACGCCGCGCTAACCTTTGACATGAACCGCTAACCTTCGACGTTCTGGACCGCTCGACGTTCTGGACCGCCACACCGGTATGAGTGCGTGCGAGTTTAATAAATAATTATTTCACACACACTCCATTGATTTTTACCGCCGGTACAGCTTTATATACATGAACATGTAATGTGTAGCGTGGCTGTGATAATGAAAATATATTTCTAATCAGAAGACGAATACGACAAAAAGATTGATAAACACAAAACGTTGGCGTTTTGACAATAGACGAGGCCGTCAAAACAGTGGCGCCATACCACGGAGTTTGGACAACCTTGAGCTCAAGCCAAGGCAGGCAACAACGATGGCAATCGAAACGTTTCAAAACGAAATATTTCCCGACTCTGCAATTTCTGTTGCACTGTTCGAAAGTGTCGCTAATTGCAATGATGAGAAGAAATTAGCTATGACAGGGTTGCAACCCTTTTAAATCCATCTATGGTAAGAAACATGTATTATCGCCCACGAAAATGCCGTGACTGCCAGCATGCTGCTTCAGTGCTTGTGCTAGCCGTGCTATACGATGTTGTAACCACATATACTGATCAGTTGACAGAACACTGCATAGTGCTGGAAACAGCTACAAGAACATTATTACCCTTTGGTATTATTTCAACAGTTGAAAGCATATTTATAAACAAACATACACTAATAAGGTACAACAACTAATAAACTGGGTCGCATGTCGGTACTTTTGCAGTTTAGGCCCGCACCTCGAAAAAACCCATCAAAATGATCACCTACGATGACCAAACTTCGCATGCAGTATCTACTACACCTGTACTTAATTTTTTTAATTAATGCCTGAAATCGATCAAAATGTCGCTAAATAACGCACTTTCTTCGACGAGTCACTACTGACACAGTGAACTCCGCCAGGTGGCGCCACCATCTTGCTGCCGTAAAACCGTGGGGTCAGACCACAATGTTTTGGAAGATAACAGCACATGGTTATGAAATTGTAATTATTTTATACTACCAGGAAATAATCTTTATTAAAAACAATTGTTTTTTAAATGCTCAAACCGATGTTATTTTATTGCGAGTACAAATATTGGTAATCATTAGCCATGAACACTTAGATTATTAGTGGTTTAGTATGTAAGAATTATAATATACATTTATACAATAATTATATATATATATATATATATATATATATATATATATATATATATATAATTATATAAGTATATAATTATTGTTTCTACGGAACCCTATCCGTATTGGCGGAGTCGGCGTGGAGGTCCAGATCGACGAGAGTGTGTTCGTCCGCAGAAAACACAACGTCGGACGACGACCAGTGCCGCAGCAGTGGGTGTTCGGTGGCATCGATACCACCACCAACGAAGGGTTCCTGGTTGCTGTTCCACAGAGGAACGCTGCCACTCTCCTGCCCATCATACAGCAGTTCATCCGGCCTGGAACGACTGTTGTATCAGACCTTTGGGCTGCATATAACACCATAGGAAACATCGGCTATCGACACCTGACTGTTAATCACCAAGTCGACTTCGTGAACCCGGTGACTGGAGCCCACACCAACACGGTAGAAAACATGTGGATGAGGGCTAAACGTCGCAACAAGAGGGAGTGTGGAACAGCCAGAGGCATGGTCGACACCTACCTCGTTGAGTTCATGTGGCGGCTGAAATTCGGAGAGGATCCCTTCGAAAATATCATCAAGGGTATCCGAAGAGTTTATCGAGTATAAGCTGTCACATGAACTCGACCGCAAGAAGAAAAAAGAAAATCCAAAAAAAATAACCCGACCACGGTGATACTCAGCCGCGAAAAAAAAAAACAATAAATAAAAACGGTTCTTTTCAGAGCCAACCAATATTTCCCAAAAGGAAATTGCTATACATCAAGCGATTATTAATAACATTTAAATATATATATATATATATATATATATATATATATATATATATATATATATATATATATATTATCCTAGGGAATAATAAATACTGATAAAATATGCATTTTAGCGCAATTTACAACGAGCCCTATCAATGATCTGCGACTTAATTTCTGAAACAAAAGAAAATATTTCGATTTTCTCAGACGTAATTAGCCATGCTCCTATGGGGTGTCCCTATTGTAATTTTTTATGTAGTACCATCGGAAAGGACACGACCTCAATCTTCACATGCATATTTACATATCCATGTCCTCTTTACAGAAATAGCTCAAATTCAACCAATCAACAGTCACCCTTTTCATGATTGTTGCATACTAATGAGCATCAAGTGCCGCTCTGCGTATGCTGATTAGGCGAGCGCAACCACCATCAAAACAAACACGCCATTTTCCGAGGTGGCAGACGCCGATACGCTATTGTCGAGGTTAGAAGTTGTTTAAATCGATTGTTTATACAACTCAGCGATGTGGGATGAATTAATACGCATGTTAAATGCCCCAATCGACAAAGAACGTGCGTTAGCGCGGTTGTGGGGTGAATACGATCTGGCGAAAGACGCTGAAAGTGACACTGGCAGCGATTCGACAGGTGGCGATGGCGCCCCTTTCCCGGGGTGTACCTTTCCCGGTACATGGAGCTGTCATGGAGGAATTAGAATCCGATGTCGATGTGCCAAATATCACTGTCCTATATGCCTTATATCAATATATGCCACACAGAAGGAGTTTGCGAATCCCCTTTCCAAAAATGTAAAAAACGCAAATCCAAATTTTCCTACTTATCACTGGTTTGGTTATATATACATATATATTATATATTATACATATATATTACATATATGTAATATATATACCTATATATTATTAATATGTATAATTATTGGGTATTGTAATTGTATATATATATATATTATTTATTACATACACACATATATATTTATTATATATATTTACATTATACATATATCTATAATATCTTATATAATAGTATTTAATTACATATATATACATATAATTTAGATTATATATATATAAAGCATAATACATTTATGATCTGTATCAGCACATTGTTATTACATATTCATCTATTCATACATATATACTTATTACATACACACACATATACATATTATATATATATATATATATATATATATATATATATATATATATATATATATATATATATATATATATAATATTTATTAATATTACAATTGTTACTTATCAATTTATTTTTAATAATGAATATTTCCTTGTAAAATATTGACACATTATGCAGATGAGCAATTAACATGTTTCTGCTCGTATTAAAGTATATGAAGTGCCATCAGCTGTTATTGAGTAAAATCTAAAATGCGTATTTCATGTAATTTATTATTTCCTGGTAGTATTAAATAATTACAATTTCATAACCATGTGCTGTTATCTTCCAAAACATTGTGGTCTGACCCCACGGTTTTACGGCAGCAAGATGGTGGCGCCACCTGGCGGAGTTCACTGTGTCAGTAGTGACTCGTCGAAGAAAGCGCGTTATTTACGCGTTGCATACGCGTAGTACAGGTGTAGTAGATACTGCATGCGAAGTTTGGTCATCGTAGGTGATCATTTTGATGGTTTTTTCGAGGTGCGGGCCTAAATTCCATATTACTAATATAGGCACTTCAACAAAATCTGCTGCCGCGGTGATTTTACGTGCACGCAAAGCCGCGTACCGTTTTCGTCGTGTCGTTTACTTGGACCTGGGTAGCGTTTTCTTTTAACTCTCTGATTCGCGCGCCTTTTTCATGATTGATGTCATCGGATTGCGGCTCCATCTTGGTGGTAAGTCGAACTTTATTTACGTTTCTGTTTCTGTTATGTTGTAGTGCAAAACCCCTACTGGGGCATCACGCACTAGTATGGTTGCTCGGTTTCAGGATGGCTGGCTTCATGTTATCTGGAAGTGGAATAAGAGTATTTGTGCTTGGGAATATGGGATTAGGGTGGGTTGGGTGGGTACAATTCAAGGGTGGGGGTGTGGTAGGGATGGGGTGTGGAGGGGGACGGGGTGGTGGTGTATATTGGTTATATTGGAGGTGCCTGAAGGGTGCAATTGTCAGGTTAATGTCCTGCAATGCACCCTTAAAGGTGTCGAGACTGTTGTGGGCAAATACACTAGAAGGAAGTTTGTTCCACTGGGCTATTGTTTGTGGAAAAAAAACTATTTGTAGTAGTTGTGGGAGGTTGATATTTGTCTGTATTTGTGTGGGTGGTTGGATCTTGTTTGGCTGTGTCCGGGCATGAGGTATTGGTTGGGATTGATGTCTAAGAGATTGTTTGTTATTTTATACATGGTGGTAAGTCTGGCCTCAGCCCTCCTCTGTTCTAGTGTTGGCCAAGAGAGGGCAGAGGCCAAGATGGATCCAGATGTTTCCCAGCTGTAATTATGGACCACAAATCTTGCTGCCCGGTGCTGGACCCCCTCTAGATGGTTGATGTTTCGGGTGGTATATGGGTCCCACACCGGGCAGCAGTACTCGAGGTGTGGGCGGACCAGACTCCAATAGGCATAGGTCTTGATGGACTGGGGAATAGATTTTAAGTTTCTTTTAATGAATCCAAGTTTGCTATTTGCCTTATTGACTATCTTGTTGATGTGTGGGTTCCAGGAGAGGTTATTTGATATGTCTATGCCAAGGTGTGTTGCTACTGGTACTGCTCTGAGTGTTTCGTTATGTATTATGTATGGGTTATCTATGGGTGATTTAGATCTAGTGATGTGCATTATTTCGCATTTGGAGGGGTTGAAAGTAATTTGCCAAGATTGTGCCCAGTCGATTAGTCTGTCAAGGTCGTGCTGTAGGTTGTCTTGGTCGGTGTGATTATTGATTTTTCGGTAGAGCATTGCGTCATCGGCGAAAAGTTTGAGGGAGGTTCCTGGAGATATGTGGGTGGGCATGTCATATATATAGAGAGAAGGAAGAGGAGGGGGCCAAGAACAGTACCCTGTGGGACTCCAGAGCTCATGTGTACCTGACCCGACTTGCACCCTTCTACCAGCACTTCTTGAGTTCTATTGGTAAGAAATTTGTTAATCCAAAGGTGGGTGCTGGCTCTAATTCCGTAGTGGTCTAATTTGTGGAGGAGTCGATTATGGGGGACAGTGTCAAAAGCCTTAGAGAAATCTAGTAGTAAAAGGTCAATTTGGTGATTTTTTTCCAGGGTGCTAGTCAGGTCATGGATAGTTGTGAGCAGTGAAGTCTCACAGGAACGCCTAGATCTGAAGCCGTGTTGTCGATCAGTGAGAATATTGTGTTTTTCAAGATGTTTATGGATTGATGTGGATATGATATGTTCAAGAATTTTGCATGGTATACTGGTGAGGGAGATTGGTCGATAGTTTGAGGCGATGGTTCTGTCATTCTTTTTGTGGATAGGGACTATATGTGCTTTCAACCAGTCTGAAGGGGGAGTTCCGGAGTTTATTGATTTCTGGAATATGATTGTCAGGATGGGAGCTATTTTAGAGGCCATTTCTTTCAGGATTCTGGCAGGAATGTTATCTGGGCCTTGGGCTTTATTTGGTTTTAATTCTTTAAGTAATTTTTCAATGCCTCTCACTGTGATATGGATTGGGGGCATTTGTGAGGATCGGTTTTGGTTGGGGAGCTGGGGGAGGTTGGTTAGGTTTTCATTGGTGAATACAGACTGGAATTGGTTTGAAAGGATATCTGCTTTGGATTTGCTGTCTGTGTGAAGGATGCCTTTGTCTTTTAGTGGGGAGATTCCTGTTGTGTCTTTATTGAGTGATTTTATGTAGTGCCAAAAGGATTTTTTTTCTTTGTCTTGTTCTGGATTGATTATATGTGCGAGATATTTCCAGTATTCTGATTGGATCTTCTTTTGGGTAGCTTTACGGTATTTCCGAAATGATGTCCAGTCAGTTTCTCTTTGGTATTTCTTTGCTTTGTTGTATAGTCGTTGTTTTTTGTTTATAATTTTTTTTATGTCTTTATTAATCCAGGGGAGTGAGTACCGTTTGGAAGAATATTTGAAGGGGATGAATTGGTTCATGATTTCCTGGAGGCTGTGTTTGAAGAGGTCCCAAAGTGGTTCTGGGGAGTCAGTGAGTGGGGCTTGGTTTTGAATTTTGTTTCCTAGGTCCTGGAGTTCTTGATCAATGTGTTTCCATTCTGCCTTGTGGTATTTGAAAACTTTGTAGGGAGGGGGGATATTCCTGGGCAGGTTTATGTTGATGTTTAATAAGGGGATACTGTCATGGTCACTGATGCCTGGTATGCTATGTGTGCTTTCTATGAGGGAGGGGTTTGTAGTGAGGAAAAGTTCTAGGATGTTTTTGCCTCTAGTAGGTTCCCGTACAGATTGGTGAAGGTGGAAGTCTTTAGTCAGGTCTAGTAAATTAGTGGATGTTTTATCATTTTCTGGGCAGGTTAGGGAGGTCCAATTAATCTTGGGACAGTTAAAGTCACCAGCTATCCATATATTGTGTTTTCCATTTTGGCTGATTCTGCTTATTGAGTCGTTTTAATTTTAAAATTTGACCAATATTAAGCTAGATTTTATCGATATGATGACGTGGCAGTTTTTCATGAATTTACCAAATATGCCAAAAAAGATGGTAAAATATTTTGTGTTTTATGTAATCTATGGGTGTTTGATTAGTCTGTCATGAAAAATCTTTGGCGTGCATGGGCGCGAAATGCAGTTTTGAGCCATTCTAACAGCGTCAAGTTTTACCATTGCATTGTAAAGACTTGCATCTCGATGAAATCGCGTGTCACCAAAACAATTTGGGTTAAGCAATATAGGTGTCGGGCTGGGGAATTATTTTGTATCTACGGTAATCTGTGAGTATGAGGTTTATTGTAACCTGTGGTGAAGAAAGTTTTGGTGTGCGCGGGCGAGAAATATGGTTTTGAGCCATTCAAAACAATGTTTCACCATTGGCAATTGCCATTGGCAGCATGGTAAGCGTAGCCGTAGGCGGTGTCATGTGTGTGTCAGTGAAGAAGTTGCGTGCGCAACACCAAAAGTAGGCTGTATATGTATGTTGAAGAGAACATATTTTAAAGTTAAGAATGTGTGTATTTATTTATTTATTAGTAGCCTACATTATAGGGCTTTAAAAATCATGACATTTAAGTTTAACCGATCTGTCATTCTGTGCTGCCAGTTTATACCTGCCCTGGCCTTGGCCCTTGGGCTTGGCCTAGACTCGAGGCTAGATCTACGTACTAATATATTTGCTTGTATTTAATATTTATTTGTGTGTTACTGTTAGTTATATTGTTACAGGTCCACTATGTTAATAAGGTGATTGTTCATGCTATTTAGTGTACTCCTGTTTTATGACATATTGTGAATAAAATAACACTACTACTATTTCTAATTATAATTAATAATAATGCAATTACTTCTAGAAATGTTAAACATTACTAAAAATTATTATTTGTTATTTATTTAAATGCTTGGCATGAATATACAATAATACTGACATAATGTGCTTGATGAATTATTGTAGTTATTGCATGTACTTTGAATTGTTTTATTTCAGAAATCTCGCACCTGAAAAATTACACACATGTGTATACATAACTACAAGCTTCGTTTGACTGAAGATGACACAGCAACATATCTACGCTCTCTGAAGATACAGTCCCTGTGAACGTGACATGAACATTGCAGTTTTAATAGACAAGAACACATTGTTTTATTGCACGAACAAAACTGTTTCTGTCAGTTAACTGTGAAGATACAGAACCTACAAAGGCTTCAATATATCACATGCATCATCCGCTTACACTAATTTCTAATTTATTACATAACTTGTCTCGCTGAATGTGTCACATAATAAACATATCTACACTGAACGTAATGAGGCGGAGTAACGTGAGCAGCTTCTTCATCTTGCACTTTATCCCTGTGGAAGGTAACGCAGAAAGCAGTCTTGCATTTGGCACAAGAGATGTCGGAGTCGGTGACGAAACACTGTGAACAGTTTATAAACATTACTTCATCAAGTTCATGTTGAAATGAAGAAACAATAACATTTTATTAATGGTCTCTACTGAGCCTACAGCATTTGTCCAACCTGTAACCTCACGATAATCCATAAACAAATGAAGTATGACAACTCTGCTTCATTGTCATGCATTGATCTGTTGAGTTTGTTATTTAGTTAATATTTATTAATAAAGTTATTATTTATGCTATAATGACATGAATTTATTGATGGTTGATCATAATGTTTCATGTGGTTCTAAACATTGCATAAATTATATTTACTTCATAATTATTTACTGCAGGCTTTCATCAAAACGTAACCATTAGTCGAGTTAGCATGCTAACATTAGCCAATATTAACTTTTTCATTAAGTTAGTGTTAATATGAAATTACTGGGTAATGTGTATTTACTACCGTAATTAATGTGGGAATGTCTTAATATTTATGGACATTAAGGCCTTTTATTCATTTGTAAGTCTACGAAGCACGGCTACTAATCTAATTGATTTATTCATTTAGTTTATTATTAATATTACATAACTGTTTTATGTATATCTCTTACCACAAGTAAGGTGGTTCTACAAATTTCATGTTTATCATAATATTACAAACATATTCATGGACATTGTGGCATTTTACAAAAAAAGTCTCTGATGAGGATGCCTGCTGATTATCGCCTAGTAACTAATTAATTAATTTATTATTACATGACTAGTTAGTATATATTTACGATCATAGTCAATGTGGTTATGCACACTGCATAATATGTATAAATATCTTCATATTTATGGACTCTGCTGGTCTTGATTAGAATGTGTTGGTCTATTACTACTGTGCACTACTTAACTAATATTAACTAATTAACTGAATTAATTAGTGCAAAAAAATCAATATAACAAATTTATTACTCCATTCAATGCATTTCAAAATAATGCAAAAAGTATTTGAATAGTCATATAAATAACAAAGTTATGCCATTTTAAAGTCACTTTTCTTCAAATACTTATAAACAGAAAACACAAAAATTAGCTCATTTTACCATTATAAGAGATACACAAATTTCGCGCAATTGTTCCGTCTTTAAATTGCAATAACTTTGGATCTAATAAAGATATCGTAATAAAATTAACAGTTATGTGATCTGTAACTTATTACCTTTCATCTGAGCCTATTTCCTATGATGATTTTGAACAGTTGTAACTATATTAGCTCTGGATAATGTATTCAGTCAGGAACAGTAATTATGCCAGGACATGATTAATAATTAATTTTATACAATAAAAGATTACCATCCATTTGTAATTTTATACCCTTCCATTTCCAGTCACCAAAATAATGTTGCAACTTTGTTCATTTCAGATAGTTGACACTTTCCAGATTCTTGTCGCATGCAACAAAGCGCTTCACTTAGACCGATGTAAGAAACGAGTGACACGAACGCTACATTCAGAAGTCATCTACAATCTGTCGCCATAAAAGAATGTAAGCTGATGTCTAGCCATGGTAAACATTGTCCATTAAGTGATGGTCTTTGTGTGGATATTTTGATGGTATAATTGTACTAGATGATGAAATGCCATTTATGATGAGATACAAATAATTTGATTTTGATTATGAAATTTAAGACAGTTAATGCAGAATTCTTCTTTCTGCGCAGCTCACCCCTCTCCAGTGAGTGATATTAACATTATTGATACTTTAAGTTTTAAGTTGAAATAATTTACTGCAAAATGCCCCTCTTCATTAATCAAACTGTAGGATGGGATACATCAGAAGACAACAACAATGTTGACTCTAATGTATTCTTTATTGTGGCAAATTCCCACCGTTAAAAATAAATGTGAGTCTGAGAAAGTCTCTCTGAGCTAGTCTAAGTCTAAGTGAGTAGTCATTCTGAGCTAGTATAAGTCTCCACCACAGCTACACCACTGCGTGAGTGCGTCAGTCACATCATCCAATATATTGAGACCAGCTTTTAGAGATAGAGGCAGAGATAGCATCTCATGTGACTAGTGACCGCTACCCATAGCTTTATGCAGAGATCTGTCCACCCGTCATTTGGATGGGTAAAACCCCGTTCTGGACAGGTAAAAATACAGGTAAATTACATAAATTAAGGATCAAAAAGTCTTCCAAAACCATAGATATTGTTAGTTGTGCCTCAAAAGTGAATGTAAATGGTGTCACATGTGTGTTTGTAGTCCATTTCATGTCACCAGACACATTTAAAGTGTGTAAACTGGCTTGACAGTTAACACCCATGTCAGGTCATGTGTGACTAGCAAAAATTTTGTTCTGCATAAAACCCTGCCACTACCACATGGCAGATGTAGTCACAAAGTAAATCAATTAAAACTATGTAAATGATATCATCTTACTTGTTTACTTATTAAGCCGAATAATAAAGAAGATAGTGTCTAAAGGTAACATTATCACAAATTACATTTTGATAACCTGGCCTTGTGAAGGGCAAATATCACAGTGTGCCCTGTCACACTTACCCTTGATTAACCAGACTACCTGAGGTGGCAGCACCTTTCAGCTCCTCAACTCCGCCTGGAATATTAATGGCCTGCTGATGTGACCGACAGAGTGGCCTTACCCCAGATTAGAGTAGAGATGCTGATTGGTTCTCAAGCCAAATTTGAAATAACAAATTAAATAAGGATACCTTTTTATCAGCTAATGGTGTGTTATAATAACTATTAAAAGTTAAGCTTATGTTAACAAAAAATAAATAGAAATACAAATTTGCAGTTGTTTATAAAATTGGAATTACAGCAGCACTAACCAGTATCCGTGGGGTGGCAGCGTTGTTTAGCCCCACATGGATAGCATTCAAACACCAGTAAAGCCACCAGACTGCCTTCTCAGTGAAGTTACGTAGCTGAACGACAGTTGGTTACGTGAAGCTATATCACAATACATAGTAATATTAATAAGTAAATGTTTTAGCTCTCCTGAGAAGTAAAACATGTACTTATTAACAATACATCAAGAAACCGGATCATTACATTCAAACATAATAAATATGTCACATGAAATTTCATTTGATAACTGAATAGTACAAGCAAATTTAAAAAAAGATTAAAACCCTATAATTTATTTCCAGTACAATGGCATTAAGCTCAGATTTCTCATTACATTATGCTGTCATTAATTGTTTATCACAGTAGACTTTTATAGCAGAATAACGACTATTCTACATCACTCTGTCTTGAAAGCATAAACCATAATGCCCTGTCTTTGTTTGCAGATATCAGATGCATTTCGAAAGTTTGGCATGGGGGACAAAGATACAAGTGTTCTACTAGTGCAGATTCACAGCCTGGGAAAAGGAACTTTATCTGAAGTGGCTGAGCACGTCCAAGGAGAGATGGTGGACTTATCTAGACTTCAAGAAGTCAGTGACGTGAACAAGATAAAGAAGGTCAGTTTGATGACAACTGTGAAAATGTTTCCCCAGCCACTGTATTTTATGCTGACTTTTATCTGGTTCAGTTATTAATCCATTAGTATTATCCATTATAATCAGGACTGCCCAAGGAAATTTTTTAAGAAACGTGTTTTCAAAGGATAATTACTTTGCTTTTTATGCATTTCATTTGAATGTTTGCATGACTGTCGCGTGCATTGTACTATGCTTTTTTTACAGACAGAGATAATGCCAGGTATGTGTAATAACAAAGAATTAGTTGTACATTCTTGCAAAATAATCAGTTAATTACATTTCAACTATCATAACAATCTATTGTGCTGTCGTTTGTAGAGCTATCTAGAATAAACTGTCAGATGTTGTTTGAAGGTTTAGTAAATAAAATTAATAACGCAATCAGGTTTTTAATGGTAAATGCAGAAGCAAGTGACTTTGTGCTGAATGGCAGAACTACACCATATGTTGAATGCCATATTATCTTCAAATCTACTGGTGTCTCACTCAGAATGACATTGTAGAAAGCACTGTTTATGAAACGACTTTCCTGTGAAATATGTTTAATCTTTTCAGATCTACAAAGTACAAGAAGCTGAACTGCGGGTGAGCACTTTGCTGGATGCCATTGTGTCGCGCATGACAAGCAAGGAGTTTGTCTCCTTCTAAGACATTTGTACAGATGTCAGGTTGTAAAGTTCCCATTGTAAATAATCAAAGCTCATGAATGTAGTAGAACACCAATCTGATGTGATGTTATTTATCAGTATATTGTAGATCAGTTGTAAATAAATCCTGTGTATGTTTTGTGCTTGGTTATTTTGTGTGTGTCTGATCATTGTTATGGTGCCATTTATTATAGATTTGAAATTGTACAGCAAAAGGGAATGCTCTATGATAAATGGGTTTTATCAATTACTGTCTTGTATACAATAACATCTGAAGCAATTACAACATTTTAGATGGTCTTACACGAAATCGTGGGTAAAAATGCGTGATGATTTTGACAATGTAAACATATATGCACATACGTGCAAGAGAATGCAAAAACACTATGATTCATAATTAATTACCTTTGTGTTTTATTACAGAAAGTACAAACATGGATGTTTACTAAATACAGCGGTACAGATATAGACGAGAGTCTGACTGTTTGGCCAACTTGATAAAGCGCTTGTGCTTGCTGAGTTTCTCAAGTGGATGTCCAATCAGGTTGACCAGTGGCAGGTTGTGTGAGGTGGTCACCTAAAGGTGCTGGATGGACTTGGCACAGCGACTACACCAGGGACAGTCTGAAAGCATCAGAACAGTCTAAAGGCATCAGAACAGTCTAAAGGCATCAGGACAGTCTGAAGGCAACAGGACAGTCTGAAAGCAACAGGACGGTCTGAAGGCAACAGGACAGTCTGAAGGCAACAGGACAGTCTGAAGGCAACAAGATAGTGTGAAACCTACATGATAGCTTGAAAGCAACAGGACAGTCTGAAACCAACAGGAAAATATGAAAGCAACAGGACAGTGTAATGGCATCAGGACAGTCTGAAGGCAACAGGACAGTCTGAATGCAACAGGATAGTCTGAAACCTACATGACAGCTTGAAAGCAACAGGACAGTCTGAAACCAACAGGACAGTTTGAAACCAACAGGATAGTCTGAAAGCAACAGGAAACCAACAGGACAGTCTGAAAGCAACAGGACAGTCTAAAGGCATCATGACAGTCTGAAGGCAACAGGACAGTCTGAAGGCAACAGGACAGTCTGAAGGCAACAGGTTAGTCTGAAACCTACATGACAGCTTGAAAGCAACAGGACAGTCTGAAACCAACAGGACAGTCTGAATCCCACAGGATAGTATAAAAGCAACAGTACTGATTGAAAGCTACAGCACAGTCTGAAACAAACACGACAGTGTGAAAGCAACAGGACAGTCTGAAACCAACATGAGCTTGAAAGCTACAGGACGGTCTGAAACCAACATGTCAACATGACAGTCTGAAACCAACAAGACAGTCTGAAACCAACACGAGTCAGAAATCTACAGGGCAGCCTAAAACCAACATGACAGTCTGAAACCAACAGGACAGTATGAAAGCAACAGGACTGATTGAAAGCTACACCAGGGACAGTCTGAAAGCATCAGGACAGTCTGAAACCTACATGATAGCTTGAAAGCAACAGGACAGTCTGAAACCAACAGGTCAGTATGAAAGCAACAGGACAGTCCGAAACCAACAGGACAGTCTGAAACCTACAGGACAGTATGAAAGCAACAGGACTGATTGAAAGCTACAGCACAGTCTGAAACCAACACTACAGTGTGAAAGCAACAGGACAGCCTGAAAGCAACTGGACAGTCCGAAAGCAACATGACAGTCTGAAACCAACATGATCTTAAAACCTACAGGACAGTCTGAAACCAACATGTCAACATGACAGTTTGAAACCAACAAGACAGTCTGAAACCAAAATGAGTCAGAAATCTACAGGGCAGCCTGAAACCACCATGACAGTCTGAAACCAACAGGACAGTCTGAAACCTACAGGACAGTCTAAAAGCACCAGGTCTATCTGAAATAAACAGGACAATCCAAAACCAACATGGCAGACTAAAACCAAGATTCTACTGGCTGACACTGCAGTACTGAATTGGTGTAATACTATTTGCTGGTATGACACTAGTCACTATTGACTGGTGTCCCACTATTGACTGTTGTGACAATTGACTGGTGTGACACTATTGACTGTTGTAACACAATTGACTGGTGTGACACTTATTTACTGCCATAATCCCACTGGTTGACACTACACTATGCGCACTTCTGACTGGTGTGACTGTGACACTGCCGACTGGCATGACAGTATTGTGACGTTATCAACATGTGTGACACCACTAACTGGTATAACGTGTGCCACTATTAACATATATGACACCACCGACTGGCATGACAGTATTAACTGGTGTGACACTGTGACACCGCCGGAGACACGTGCGCATAGCTTAAATGAACCGATCTTCAAACGGGTCAATGGGATCACAATTTCAAATGGTGTTAGTGCGGTGTAGCGCTTACATTTTTCCGGCATTATAAACGTTACTTTTACAGAGAAATGGCTCAGGGGTAGAGCTTCGGACTCTTGACTAAGAGGACCTAGTTTTTAATCCTGTGCTGCCGTGTTAAAACCTTGGGCATGTTTATTTACTCTACATTGCTCCAGTTCACTCAGCTATATAAATGAGTGCCTGGCTATAGACAGTGGTGGATATGTACGAACAGCCTTCAGGCATTAATTGTAGCATATGGCTGGATGCTTCCAGAAGTGGAGATGGCTTCTGATTGAACAAGTCTGTCAGGGAAGTAGAGTGCAAAGTGCTTTGAGCAATCCTGAGGATTGGATACTGCACTGTATAAGAACTCGCCTTATTGAGTACCACATTTATAAGTGATAATAATAATAGCAATGTAGACTCAAAAGACCTCATTGCTGCGAGCTGTTTCTGCTGGAGCGTGACGCTCTTCGCTGGAGTGTGACGACGGCGTGTCACCGTTGTCAGAGTGGTGCTCACTGCATGCAAGTGGCGCATCGGTGTCTTGTGTCGATTACACTCTAACTGTTCATCACGGCCTCCCCTCGTCGCCAGGTACTGGGTCTTCTTAGTGCTACGTTACTCCCTGTTCGATACTGTGTTATTCAGCTACGTCAATGTTTGTTCTCATGGTAACTGACCTAAGGTAATGATATTTCAAGGCCGAAACTATCTGCAAGTCTGTGCAGTCACTCTGTTGTTCTTCCATACCATCCACGACAAGTTCAAAACGAGGATCACATGAAGCATGTCTAGTGCATAAACCACGGTCTTGCGTATTCCGGGTGTTATGGATATTCCAATGTCGCCGCTTCCACTCGTCATTATGCGTATTACAAGTTTAAAGTTATGATGTCAAAACGATAACAAGTACGCGCAGTAAACACATAACATGATATATTATACTTATACCTATATACATAAACAATAAACTTGTATTAGCGGCCAACTGTCCGTAATGATTAACTGAATGTAACTGTTACTTTTGAAAGACCCGAATTACGTACTATTAGTATGCATTGTCCACTATCGACCTGTCCATACTGGTATCATGGCTATTGCATATAACGATCATGTATTTCATTTGGACCGGACCATTCTTAATCAATCTGCCGCTTGCGGGCAGCTCAAAGTGAATTCAAAAATATAATTATAATGCCCCCTGAATAAAACGTAGTCGCGTTGTTTGGAGTCATCCAGTGTGTGCGGAACTCAAATTACAATTTAACTATGGTTTCCTTTACTCCAAAAAGGGGGAAGAATAAGATTTGTTGTAAAAATGAGTATAGAGATGCCATGGACATATGAACACAGATGCAAATAGGCCATTGTAGTTTTTACTTAAGACCCTTTGCACTTGATGTAGGGTAACCTGGGGCAAAGCGAAACACGGGGCATAGTGAAACAGTGCCAACACCACAGCAATATAAACGCCGCCATCTCTCTGTTATTATTATCATGAGAAGGTTCCACGACGATGCGTTGTGTGTAGTGGTTGCCATTTACAATAATAATGTATGTACTATTTTTGTGCGGATATGTCTGTTTTTAGTGTATTTAAACCACTAATCTGTGTAAGTAAACATTCTGCCAAAGTACTTTAAACTTATGGAATCCTTATGTAAGCCAAGGTTTTATATCTAAGGTCTATGTAAGTCAAATTATCCACGATGCCATTCTTAGGTAGGTCTGTGCGCTCGCTAACGCCTTAAATATTGTGTAATCGGGGCAAAGTGGAATAATGTTCAACTTTGCTCCGACTTAGGTCAACATGATTTATTACTGCACACGCATGAATGATAATGAAAACTGAAAACCTTTGATCGGAAAGCTGCCCGCAAAAAATGTCACCAGATGCTATGAAGGAAGCGGCGGCAAACATTCGCGACAACGAAATGAGTCTTGGAAAGGCAGCTGTGAGCTGTGACATTCCTAAAGCGACTTTTTCGAGAGGTTAGGAAAGAGGGCGACGACGTGGCAAAAAGGCCGAGAACGATACAAGAGTTTTATAGATTAATTAGTAATTTAATCATAAGGCATCGCGAAGAAAGGCGGGCAAAAACAAGAGGAGGGTGCTTCGGTTGTCACATGCATCTTTTGTTCAGAGCTGTATTTTGAATGTAAGAGTAGTGTCATCTAAATGTAAAGAAATTAGCTTAAGAGTTGCTTGGATAATGTTTATCCGAAGACGAAGACAGCCATGCGCGGACTGTCTTAGGTGGTTATGCTGTCTCGAGTGTAAACCGTACGTGGCCTTACCCTCCGGATCGAAGATGCCGGGTAGAATTCCGGGTAGATGTCGGGTATGCTGAGCAGGCCTCCGCCCGGTATTAAAGTCGAATCCGTGTCGATGCGATGCCTATGGTTTCGATGTAGTCGTCAACATCCAGTTCACGTTTCACCAGTGTAACTGCGATACCCATGACACGTGGACTACATGGCGATAGAGCTTTTAGAGAACATCGTTTTAAGTCATTCCTTCGTCAGGTGATAGTAACGATATCCCAACTAATGGCGAAACTATGAAAGCGACAGCTGGACAGCAGAACTCGTGTTTATGTCCAATCAATACGTGGCTGATCAGACGTATTCAACTTCAAGGTACCGTGAAGGTGCACGCATTTGTTCACACGGTTTATTTTAATAGGTTCGTTAGAATTTTGGTATAAATCGCATGTTTTTTTTATAGGACCAGATATAATCAAACTTGCGCAGTTGCGTAAATCTTTCATTATGGAAACTGGTTTGCTGAGGTAAGAGGCTATTAGTTTGTTTGATTGCATGGTATTAAATCGCGATTTTTTCAGTTTTAATTAATGACTTGTTCACAACATTACGCAAGCGTCGATCATCGCGTGATGATCTTATCGCATAATGACTGAGAACACGATACATTCGCACCGTTAAGCTATCGCTATAATCCTGGATGCCACGGCTCAATGAACACTGCACCGGGACAATGTTCGAACATACTGTCGTGCTTCGCGGGAGCACGGCACATTATAATTAAAGGGAGTGGTGTATAATATGTTATGTATGATACGATGTGATGTGATATGGTTTCGCGTGGCGTGGTATTTGTCAGGTAGGTATTTATGCCAGGAAGGTAAAGTATCCCATACTTCAAATTCTATCACTGCCTTTTCGAACCTTGGACAAGTCCGATCTCTCCACATTGCTCCAGTTTACTCAGTTGTATGAATGACGAACTGAGATTGGAGGTTGGAGTGAAGGAAATTATTATGAAAAGTTGGTGAGGAGTAGATTGAAATGGGCCGGTCATGTGGAAAGAATGTGAGATGAAAAAATGGAGATGCCGAGAAAGTGGAGGGGAAAACAAGGCGAGGAAAACCGAGAATGCGACGGGAGGACTGCGATCAGGAAAGAGCGAGAGGAGAAAGGAGAAAGAAAGGAGAACAATAGCAAAAGATAGAAGGAGTAGGAGTTGATAGAGAACGTAGTGAAAGAAAAGCGAGGAAAGAAAAGACCAAGAAACACGACGACAACCAAGGCCAAGCTCACCCCTGACGACAGGAACTACAAGAGCAGAACAACATGAATGAGTATCTGGTTATAGACAGTGGTTGATATTTGTGTGGGAATACTCCCTCACTATGGTGCACAACTATTTGCGCAGGAAATACAATGTGGCTGAATTCTTCACGTTGACGTCCATACGGTTACTATTAAACTAGTTAGCCAAACAATAAAATGTTAATCCTGAGGGATTGATGCCGTTCTATGTAAGCATGTGCCTGTTGATTATGTCGCCCTTCATCACGTTCCATGGAAAAGTCTAATTGAAACGATTGAAAGGATTGTGACAACATGTTGATGCGTAATAATTGTTTTGCCCAGCGCTAATTACTACGTGGTCAAAATTAATGTTTATTCCACCTAATCAGAATAACAATTCACAATAATGTAAATATCTCAACAACATGACTACCATTTTAAACATGCAAGCGTCGTGACTGAATATTCAATTCAAGCACTAGCGACCAAACTTCGCGTCAACATATCTCATTGTATACACATAACTATAGTCGAGGGAACCCATGCGTGAAATCACCTGTTAGAACAGACAGGTATACCCGCCATTGACGTATGCAAATTAGGCGCCCATGATATAAGCACGACTCAGGTGTCGGAGCCACTCTGGTTACACGAGGCCTGTCAAGAAGCAACACGTTTCGTTCGTTTTGCCGGAAGTGGAGATTTTTCTCCTGGTCGACATTGCCAGCCATCAATTTCGTTCCACTTAGCGAGGTGAGTTTTCCACAAAAAATAACCACCTACGATTGCCGCATGTGAAAATACAATTGCCGCATCCATAACGATTTATATATTACATTTTAAAGCGAGTTGAAGATACATTTGACGTACACATTTCACATACGTAACGGCACTCTGTGTTCTGCGTTGTGCGCACGCGCGACATTTGCCAATGGTGTGGTTGGCTGGGCTCTGTCGACCAAATCAAATGCGTATATTTACTTGGCGTAGTCTTGCTCTTACCAGTTGTATCAAAATGACACAAATGTATACCAGTACAGACGTGTACATTAAACACATAATTGTACCGTGATAACCGTAACGCACAACATGTTGGAATTAGTTATTTGTCTCAATACGTGCTAAACTGGACATGTGAGATTTCCTTTACAATCCAACGCATTGCAGTACCGGCCCATATTAGTTGACATGACATTTAGTCAGCGCATGTCTATACATGCTATCATATATATATATATATATATATATATATATATATATATATATATATATATATATATATATATATAATACTAACATGACCACCATGGCTGCTATAATTATATCCAGTATTCATTCTTCTCTAGAGTACATGTTCCTTAGCGCATACTAATCAACAGTTTTTCCGTCTTCAATCATTCCTAAACTCACAGCAACCGACAAACTCATTGCCGCTGTACAATAGACTATGGGCTGTGGGTAGACGTAATGACACGTTCTGGTTCATCGCATTTATAAATGCTCCAAGTCCGGTAGCTCTTCAAAGAGAATGTAAGAACCTTATCTTAGCGTTTATAATACAGATTGACACGTAGTCATTATGATTAACACTATCAATGTGTTGCAAAGAATGTAAGAGAAACAACAAAATGGGTATAGCTGGGCAAGTGCTGGCAATGTGTGTGTGTGTGTGTGTGTGTGTGTGTGTGTGTGTGTGTGTGGGGGGGGTGGTGGTGGTGGTGGGGTGCTGGGTGCGTGGTGCCATCACACACACACACAACAACACAACACACACACACACACACACACACACACACACACACACACACACACACACACACAC
>JAODUO010000095.1:0-7500 GCA_025642075.2 Ridgeia piscesae | reverse complement strand
ACACATAATTTAAAGAAAACATTTGTTGGAATGTCAGAGTATTCCACATGTTTGTCTGACAGTTTTGATGTAATTTGCTAAGCAACCAGACCACGTGATGGAAAAGTCATTTGATATGAAGCGGTTAGCTCAGCACCTTTCTCACCGTGTGCGCTGAAACGCGGCGTGAGCTATCAGCTGAGCCAACAGCACGCGTGTCTGTTAGCTCAGCTGATAGCTCTCGTGTGCGCCGGGGAGGTTGACAGCATGCGGATCGACTTGCGTAAAGGCGCCACCTGATTCATTAGTTCTGTAGGTTCCCCACTGTTAGTTCGTCCCACATTTTAGTTCGTAGTTCAGTTAGGTGAAACTCTTCCATGCTTCCATGTAGAAAACGTCAACAACTTTTTTTCAAGATGTATGTAACATGCCGCTGTAAAATACAGTCGTTTTACGTATTTATTACAGGAAGCGTGATCATTGAAATAAGAGCATCGGATGTGTTATCAGTCCACTTTATCAATACAAATAGGTACACATGTAGCTAGTGATATCGAAGGAAAGATATTTGAAGACGCATTCTAAATTCTTAATAGGTTAAGTGCTGACGTAACAGATATAATTACGTCATATCTGAGCTATTCGATTTAATAATTTCACATTTTAATCCACACACCAAATTATGCCCATATAGGTTCGTTTTATGACAAATATCGGCCCATCTATGGCAAGTGAAACGTGGGTGGAAATATAAACCCTTTTCAAATGTCATATAATAAACGGTGATTATGATGCAATGACGTCGAATTCAGGACAAAATCCCGTCCGGACATAATCACCTCGGACAAAATCCCCTCTGGACAAAATCTCCTTATTAACGTTTCAATTCGGACAACGTATTGTGTAAAAACATTGACGAATCCCTTAACCCCAACACCTAACCCCAACACCTAACCCCAACCCCAACACCTAGCCCTAATCCCAACACCTAACCCCAACCCAACACCTATCCCTAAACTAAAACCTAACACTAACTCCAACACCTAACCCTAATCCCAAGACCTAACCTTAACCATAACACCTAACCCTAAGTGAATTAAAGGGATTTTGTCCGGAGGGGATCTTGTTAGAGAGGATTTTGACTGAGGGATTCTGTCCGGATCATAATGACATTACATATTGTACCTAAATAATTTCACATGTTACTCTATGAGCAAGGCAGATTTATGCGAACTTAACGCAAGTTAATATTAAATTGATGGAAATATATGTGAATACTCTTTCCAAATAAATGATAGGTAATTATGATGTAATAACGTAACAATGAAATCCTATCTGAACTATTCTATTTAAATCATTCCACGTTGTAGAGCGCAATGGCTCACGGATAGAGCTTCGCACTCACGACTAAGAGAACCCGGGTTCGAATCCTGTGATGCGGTGTTAAAACCGTCCATGGCTAAGTTTGTTCACTCTACTTTGCTCCAGTTCTCTCAGCTGTATAAACAAGTACAGTGTGAGATATGTGTACGAGCAGCCTTCGCGCATAAATTGTAGCATATAGCTGGATGCTTCCCGTAGAAGTTGAGACGGTGTTTGATTAAACAGGTCTTAGGGTCCTACTGAAGGACCAAAATGCGAACGTATTGAAAAAAATATATGAGTAGTTATTAAAAACGAATCCCCTAAAACACCCATACAGGACCAAAACAACTGAAGTCCGCATAAGTGCTGCCACCTAGCGAATACATGTGAATTGACTTTAATATTGACGCGGCGTTTTTGAAAATAAAAATCATAGAAGACTAGTATTATTCACACGCTCCGTGTAAATTTGCATGTACTGGATCCTTAGAATTTTGCTACGGCGCTATGCAATTTGACCCTCTGTCAGAAATGTGAGTTGACAAGTGAAATGTAACATGCCAATTTAATACATTGTAAGGTAAAAATAATAACCAGAAAGGTAGCAACAACAGCATGAGACTGGGCGATAATTGGACACAATAGCTATTGGAAATTAGTTTACATGTAGGGAGGGGGCCTACACGTTGCAAACTTCGAAAATCTACCAATTCTAACAGAGTGATTTGTGTCACGTTTTGGCCGTTGTCGCCACGTGCTATATAGCCAGTTAGCCACGGTGTCCCCTCGTAGTCCCGCTGTCGCCTCGTAGTCCCGCTATGAAGATCAAAGTCGGGTTATGCCTCGCTGCCGCTGTGGTGGTCCCAGATTCGACCAGTCCAGGATTCGTCTAAACGCATATCGCGCATGCGCGCGCATGCGCAATGATCGCTTTTATCTGTTCTGACGCGCTCTGACGTAGTGGCAACGGCATACGTCATGCCCGTACCGAGATTCGACTAAATAACACAACACGTTCAAATGAGTGAAAATGATCACATAAGTTAATCAATTTTTATTTAAGATGTGCGTGATAACAATATTATTTCAATACTTGATGTATTACTAACGGAAACTACGTTAGTAACAAAGGCGAATCCTGACTCGGTACGAATCTGGGACCGCTACCGTCGCGGTCCCAGATTCGGTCGAATCCTGGACTGGTCGAATCTGGGACCACCACACCGCCACGCTGTAGCGTGGCTGTCGCCACGTTGTGCCTCGTTATGCCTCGCAGCTGCCACGGAGCATAGCGTACAACAACGTATCGTAACGTACCACAATGTAGCAGAAACGTAGCACAACGGTCGTAGTCATTTTTGCTACTTTGTAGCCACGTTGCACCATGTTGTTGCCACGTTGTAGTACATTGTACCACGTTGTGGGGAAACGCCAGCGAATTTTGAACATGTCAAAAATATAAATTTCCTGTTCACATTTTGTGGCGTTTCACCACGTTTTAATCACGTTGTTCAACGTTTGCTCACGTTGTAGCCACGTCCTGCCAAGTTTCGCAACGTAGCTAAACGTGGCGGTCAAAACGTGACACTATGACAGGGGCATAACGTACACCAGTTGAGGTACGCAGTTTAGGCGCGCATCTTGATGAAAAAGATATATGAAAACAAACACTTAGTGCACCATATTTCACATCATGCGTCTACTATACCTAGACCTAGAGCTAGGCTTTACGACACATTATTTATATTTTTGTGTCTTGGTCTAAAAGTATTTCATAGAAGGAAGTTTTGAAGGAATTACGTTTTATATTGCAACACATTATGGTAGTATTCATAAACATATACAACAACGATACTAACTATGCTGTCCATGGATAGAACAAACATACATCAATATGTGTATGTGTGTGTGTGTGTGTGTGTGTGTGTGTGTGTGTGTGTGTGTGTGTGTGTGTGTGGTGCGTGCGTGCGTGCGTGCGTGCGTGCGTGCGTGCGTGCGTGCGTGCGTGCGTGCGTGCGTGCGTGCGTGCGTGCGTGCGCGCGCGTGTGTGTATGTAGTAGTAGCAGTCTCGTGTGAAGCATACGGCGAGTTGTAGATTATTTTAATTCATCCGTTCCGGAATCGTTCTAGTACACCTGTCGGGCCACCAGTCGACGCTAATGTACATGTTAGACTATATCCATATTTAGCTATGTGTGAGGTTTCGGAGTCATGCGAGTTCAACAGCTAAATTAAACAAGCGATCCGCAAAACGTGCACCGTTCTCTGGGTGCATACAGGCACACAACATGTTTGTGGCATTGTTTTTAATGCCAATAACACCAGTGCCCATTGGTGGGCAGGCAGCCAGTGACGTTTCATAAAGTATTTCGTGCGGAAGTCAATACAAGTAAAAACGCAACATGCAAACAAATCCAAGTTAGTGGCTAGACTAATTAATACGCAACTAGACCCTAGTTGCGTATCAGCGCCTCTAGCGACTAACTTGGATTTGTGGAACCCCATTGACCCAGGCCTGGGAGGGGGTAGGAAACATACTTAAACTGGCACACCTTACCGAGTTCCCTGTGTAAACCATAAGTATAAAATACCATATGTATTATATATATATTTTATCGTTAGAGTGCAAGAGATTTTTTTGTAATGTAGTGTATATGTATGTAAGATATATGAGAAGTTTGGCGGCCCAAAACGGAGGAAGATCTGCCATTGAACCCCCCGTTGAACTCTTGAACTGATCATTAGAATTTACCAATGAAGCTGCTACATAGGCTATAGCCATAATGTTTGTGGCACGTTAATTGTGATGAATACATTTATTGATGATAATACTAATAATATATATATATATATATATATATATATATATATATATATATATATATATATATATATATATATATATATATATATGTATGTGTATATAAACATTGGGTTAGCAGTTGCGGAATTGTTTGCCATCTGTAACTTCATTTCCTTTGCTGGAGGCACATTCCACTAGTCTAGGGTATACATTCAAACAGGCATAATATATATATATATATAATATATATATATATTATGCCTGTGGTGTTTGTGGTGTACATCAACCAAGTTCTGTCTTCCAGGGCACGCGACAATGGAGCCTCTGATGGCGAGGCATATTCCTGGGCGATACTGTTTTACCTCATATGTGTACAGTCAGGTAAGACAACAGGAAGGACAACAGGTAGGAAAATAGTTAGGAAAATACGGAGGACAACAGGTAGGACAGTTTAAAATATAATCGTTTTGATAGAGAATTATGTACCAAATAGCCACGTGGTTATTTTTAATACAAAAACCAAGTTATGTCTTAGGGCACCCGCAAAGGAGCCCCCTGGTGGGGATGAGGTTTTTTCGAATAATCTGGTTTACCTTAAGGGTACAGCAGCAAGAAAAACAGGATTGAAAAGGTAGGAAAATTTAGGAAAATAGGGGGGGGGGGGGGGGGGGGGGTTTTTTTTTTTTTTTTTTTTTTTTTTTTTTTTTTTTCTTTATGAAGGATATGTAATGATTTCCTTTTTTGTTTAAAACATTTCAGCGTGGGAGGGAGTTATAATACAAAATATATAGCAACATTTTACATGAATAGAACAATGAAACTCCTACGGTAATTTAATCAGTTTACATGCTAATGAAAAGATACCGAATTATACAAACTTTCTGTGCATAGCCATTTTCTGTGCACACACACACACACACACACACACACACACACACACACACACACACACACACACACACACACACACACACACACACACACACACACACACACACACACACACACACACACACACACACACACACACACACACACACACACACACACACACACACACACACACACACACACACACACACACACACACACACACACACACACACACACACACACACACACGCATTCATACTGTGTTTACATATTATTAATCCTGCATAGATTTTGACTTATGGCCAACGTTTGTGGCATGACGAGGATTATGTTGGAAATATATTGTAATAGATAAATTTGCGGTGATAGATATTTCATTATTTTCCCTACATGTTTAACTGTTTTTGTTACCAATGCAAAGGTATTGTTGATTGTTGTAGATGGCGGCATTAGACAAGTGTTAATATCAGTCTGACGGATTAAATGAGATATTTGATGAACCTTCTCAAAATAGAATGTAGCACGTATGTAGTAAACCTATGTCAAAGTAAATGCATGCGTGCATGCACTTGCACTCGTAAAGATTACCATATATTCAGAGTACTAGTCCGCGTGAGTTATCATGTGCCTGCAAAGTCATATTTGTGCGAGTGTTTTGTACTAAATTATATAAGGTATCTCGGCTGAAGAAAATATACATTACATTGTAGGTATCAACACCTGCGAGAGCATCCCAAACATTCACATTGTACTACTTTCTGATGTGTTTTGAGAAGAGGCGTGTGCAGCTATGAGTGTGTAACTTGTTCGTTGTCTATTAAGTTGTAGGTGGCAACGAATGTGACAGCAACCCATGTGAGAACGGAGGCACTTGTGCTGAAGGAGACAATAACTACTCGTGTACATGTGTTACTAGTTATACCGGTGCAAGTTGTGAAACAAGTAAGTCTATGAAAATTAAGAGATCATGTGGAGTATCAAATTATCACGAATATCATGAAATCTCTGCGATACAAATTAATCCATAATATAGTAGCTGATCTGATATGTTATGTTTGATATATTCCTATTCCAATGGCATTTAAGATGCATCTATATTTGCGTGTATGTATGCGTAGCTGTCACATAAACAACAGGCCAGTGGTGAAAATGCCTACATTTTGGTGATCTATATTATCTAGAATGCATATGCATATACTATATCATCGAGAGGAAAGTATTAGTATGCTAGCGAAAATAGACCTATGTTATATTTAATGCGGTTTAATCCAAATGGTCTGCAATACGTCGAAATGTAAGAAACATTATCCATTGGCTGACTGTTCATAGACCTCTTTGTTTTATTCCGTTCTATAGCATTTTAACATGTTAATATGCACGTCCGTAAGAACATGGCCAGTGTACATGATATGAATTGATTATTTTACCAAGTCATCACATGTTTTGTATTACATAATCTATATGGAATATACACAAATAATGAACATTGCAAACAAATGCGCACAATGAGCGTCTTCTTTTTAAATAAACGCTGCTACGCCATGACACTAATTGCGATGTATTATATTTTATCACCTTTATTCAAATTGATGGTGACGACTGCGAAACAGGTAAGTTTGTTGTAGGTCGTCATGGCATGTAGTAACCATTAAAGGTGATAACCATCACATGGAAAATATACTGATATGCAACTGCTGTATGTGAAATCATCAAATTGTTTATATGAAGTAATCGTATAAAATAATGAATGTGGTTAATATAGATGATAATATGTTTTTAAAAGACCAATATATGTACATGTTGTAACTCTATTAATATACAATTGAAATATTTTTAAATGCAATACGTATATGATCAGCATTGAGTAATCATATATTTAAAACAACCTTCATTAAAAATAGTTCTATCAATCTTTATCAATATGGTTTAGTATTGTATGCCACGTTGCCAAAAGTAAGAAACATCAACCACGTCACTCAACTGTAAAAAGTTGAATGGTTTGAAGTTCGCAAGCCTGATATTGTAAAACAGAGACTGCGAAAAGTTCACAAAGAACATTGTTGCTATTTGTTTTTAACAATACTTTGTGTTAATCCACGTTTAGTTTGCGCAACATTTTTTGTATAAAATTTGATCGGGTAGTTTCAATATAGTGCTAAAATACAGTCCATCGTAAAAAGATTTGTCCAATTCGTTGACTGTGCACAGATGCATTCGCTGTATACACGTTCAGGAAGGGATTTTATGGTAATGCAGACAGTACCCCTATCAAAATTATAATCTATATGTTGCGTATATTTGGCAGATATCGATGACTGTGTCGGTGTCACGTGTTCTGGCTATGGCACATGTGTGGATGGCGTGAACTCGCATTCATGCAACTGTAACGCCGGCTACACTGGATACATGTGTGAAACAAGTACGTGTTTTTGTTCTGTTGTTTAACATTCTAACAATTTAGCGTGCACATGCGTAAGAAC
>JAODUO010000094.1:552500-600713 GCA_025642075.2 Ridgeia piscesae | reverse complement strand
AGTTATTATGAGCACATAGTGTACAAGTTGTGAGGAGCACATAGTGTACACATTATTAGGAGCACAGTGTACAAGTTGTGAGGAGCACATAGTGTACATGTTGTGAGGAGCACATAGTGTACATGTTGTGAGGAGCACATAGTGTACAAGTTGTAAGGAGCACATAGTGTACAAGTTGTGAGGAGCACATAGTGTACAAATTATTAGGAGCACAGTGTACATGTTGTGAGGAGCACATAGTGTACATGTTGTGAGGAGCACATAGTGTACAAGTTGTGAGGAGCACATAGTGTACAAATTATTAGGAGCACAGTGTACAAGTTGTGAGGAGCACATAGTGTACATGTTGTGAGGAGCACATAGTGTACAAATTATTAGGAGCACAGTGTACATGTTGTGAGGAGCACATAGTGTAATTATCCAGGAGGGCAAAGAAATATTTTATATGAGGGCAACAGGGGAAATGTGCCTGTCTGTCTGTTGAACAGTCCAACACTTTATCTTAAAAAATTCAAAAAGGCAGATAATAATATTGTCCATAATCTAATTAACTGTTGAGTAACCAGCTCATTTACAGTATATTGGAAAGTAATCGTTTCATCTGGTTGAATTGGTTCATCAAACTGGTCACATAATACGCCAATGGTTACTACTGGAACTCAAAGTTGGCACACACTAACATCTCTGTTTGCAAACAGTGAACATAGACAAGTGTACAGGAAATATTTTAATGGCAATAGATATGTATCACAAACAACATACGCAATTCTCCTCAGTAGTGATAATAAGAATAAAACTATGATAAAATCACCTAAATGCACTAGTTGCGGTGATGTGAGAAGGCCCGACAACGCCAAGTCCAGATACACGGCTAACGACACACCTGAATAATAACACAGATACTTATTAAAACTAACCAATTCCGTGGGTACTCCCTTGCCTAGTAGCATAGTGGTAGTGAACTTTAACTAACTACGAACAACCCAAGGCGAATTTTGCAAACAAGATTGTTGCACCTATAGCAAATGTTAACAGGCATGATGGTATAAAAACAAAAGCATATATTCAAACAGACGATCAATTAATCAATCAATCAAACAACCACCAGTGACGTCTATCGTGTACATTATGAAAGTGACTAGAGAAAAATACAAGAAATCTGTACTTACATACTTAAAACTAGCATCATCCACCAGGATTAATCAAAGCTCAACAACGCGCGAATTCACAACAAATCCACGCCAATCTAAATGTGCATTGAATCTAAATACCATCCGTACGTAGTAAAAACAGTTTGTCTTGCCTCTGTTTTGTTTACACCGTTGTGAGTTCACAAATATCGTCATAATCATTGAATGAGATCACAAATATAAATTTGGCCTACGTAGTATGTGATAATTTGATGTTAGTGAACAATATGGTGCATCAGTACGATATGACGGCACTATACCAGTACAAATATAAAGACGACCTAGCAAAACGTGCATATGATGATACAAGTATTACTTGAAGAAACCACTCCATTGTTAAATGTACAAATTTCTCAAAGCACAAAAATACCAATGATCATGTGTAAACAGTCGCCCCGTGCCACTGCACACAGCCAATTGGCTGGGCACTACCGTTAGTTATGTTAAATGCAGTGGACAAAAACTACCCGCTTTTCTGATAAACATCTTTTACTGCAAGAAACATCTACTGTAGCGGCCCCACTTAAACACATTGGAAAACACCAGTGACACCGCGCAGTACAATAAAACTTCCAAAAATTTCTATGACACAAATCGGAACCATCAAACAGGTCAATGGCTTTCGTGCGCAGCTTTTTCTCTGCGACTGTTACGGCGAAAGTGTACCCAAACCGAGGCTGTTATCTCAAACCGAGGCGATTATCAATGGCAGTTACAGAACCATTATTTCACCATTTTAAACATGTCCACTACCATGAGCACCATTTCTTTAATAATATACTGTATACATATATAAGCAGAAGGCAGACTACAAGATGGGCACTTTGAAAGACTTGCTGTAATACTGGCCCTACAAATCGACATCACCCCAGGCCTACCTCCAGGAGCATGTCCTAGTATTACACATTTAAACCATTACAGTTTTGCTGAAGTATGAACTGTGGTGCTGCCCACTCATGCATGACTTCTTACCAACAAGGAACCAAAATGAAAAGGGAAACTTTTGAGTCATGCGTCTACGAGATACAATGAAAATATAGACAGCCACAAAATGCTAAACTTTGGGCTACTGTTTTGTTTCACAGCTGTCATGCATCATGGGTGGCCCCGGATTAATCTAAACATCAGGCTATAGCCAGCAAGTCTTGTTATATCCAAGAATACAATTGCCATGACATACGAAGGTACATAAGCCAGCCAGCGTAATATCATAGTGTCACAGTTAAGTCTTCCAAGTTGCCAGGTGAACATGTAAAAATGCCAGCAGTTTGATTTGCTGTACAAGTCTGGTAGAGCAACCAGGTGCTTATAGCTATGAAGCATACAACGTTGTTATCACAGAAGATTAGAAAACTAGATACCAGGGTGGATTGGTTGCAAAATACATGCACGCAAGTGGTCTAGCCACAACTGACCCCCGGGTTAGATTATGTAGGGCTCGCTGTATTTCTAAGTTCGTCCCTTTCTTGACAGCATCAAAAACAACATTGTTGCTTCATGCAACAAATACCTGAAATTTCATTTCTCTAAATACTTAATAATTTAGACTATGCCAAAATTGTCATATCTCCAAATAGTTTAATGTTACTCTGAATGTCAAGACTTTCATACACTACGGCAAATATAAAGAGCTCAAACATAAAACAAAAAATCTTACCCCAGAAAATCACCCAAATAGAAACCCTGATCAGACCTTGATCAAGTGTTAGTTATAACCATGTCAAACTGTCATACATACATATATGGAAATATCTAGGAATACTGCAATTCTACAACAAGCCACACACAAAGACTGCCAGTTGTGCGAACGAACTTCAATTGAAAGACAAATTTAATACTGGACAGCCAAATCTAGCAAGGATCCACCTCCATAAAGCGACACGGCGATTGCATCACTTGTCTTAGTGTAATCTAAATATCATCAAATCTAGAATGCCTCTACGTAATGCAAAATATAACTCTCGCAAACTACCCAATACAACAAACATCAGTAGTAGTAGTAGTAGTACAAAGTCTAGCAAAAAATGCACATTGCCATTATAGTAGTAATCACTATACCAGCTCAACTGCATACATCAATACACCAGTGCTATGGCTAATTACAAAAATCCGGTAACTATCCAACAATGTAACATTATCAACAAAGTAAACTGCTCATTTACCGAGGCACAAAATCCATTAACACCAAGAGAGCAACCCGAAAAAACTGTGTTAAAAGCACACACACCTACGACTCCACCCATCCTCTCAACTAAACCAGCCTTCACCACGCACACGCGTAAAAGATGGAATGTGCGATCTCATCTCAACTTAAAACCAACCCGATTCCGACCCGAACTCCATTCATCAACACCGTTGAAACGGTGCCCAGTTCAGGGTTACAATTCAGCCGTCCGACTCAATACGCTGTAATGAATATTGATGCGAGATTTCTATATGCATACCATTTCAACATTTGCAAACATTTAACAAAACATAGTTTTCATGATCGCTCATTGGATAAACATCTTCTAACAAATGATCGCTCTCTCTCTCTCTTTAGGCATCGACTGCCAGAGAGCCATGGTGATTGGCATACGCTCTTACCAACATGCTATTCTCAGAAATCATGCACCGATGCACATAAAACTATGATTTACCATCACAGGCATACATTGTGATGCCCCTTGCATTGCAATACTGTCACCCGATCAACTCCGTGATTCACATGACATTCGTCAGCGCTGGCTAAACATGTAGCCATTTCAAGCCCATAATAATAATAAGAATAATTAACAACCAATTAACTACGTTGCGGCGACTAACATTATTCTAGACACAAACAAACCGTGCCCTACATCTAGAAACACAACAAACTTACCGTAACTACTTACAAAACACTAAAATATACACAAACCACTAGGTATCAGACTCGCCGAAGTACCAACAGGGCGTGATCCCACCGATGGCACCGAAACAAAAATCACGAGAGTTGCAGTGTAGTGTCAGAGTTGAGGCGTCTCGCAACAACGCCACAAGACAGCTTTGGTTAAGCACACAACAGTACCTGTACAACGTACAACGACGCGGGGAGTTGACTGTGAGTATCATATTAATAATAACGATGTATCCATATATCACATGTAGCTGTGTCAAGACCAACTAGTATAACTACTCTGTAATTAACTACCTTACACTCAGTATGCGCACAACAATAAGTTTAGAAGACATGCACACTCAAGCACACGCAGAAAATCGATTGTTACTGAACAATATTTAAATACCCATCACAGCTAACTACGCACGAACCGAATAACTTACATATATACTGACCTCTAGGCGTGCTGTGTACCACTAATTCATAATCAAACAACAAACTACGCGTGTAGCAATCAACACAGATATCGTTTATACAAAGCAACTCAACTGCTTATCTCCCAAAACCATAACCTTTTGCTATCACAATAAGAGTTGGAAGGTGGACAAACCCCTTCACGAAATCACTAAAGCAATCACTGAGCAATAATCAAAAGCACTTCTTACAATACCATCAGATACCTGCACACACACATACACGCACGCACGCACACGCGTGCACACACACACATGCAAACAGTTGCAAAGAAATGCATTGCTAACATTACATTTGAGTCTGTCTACCTACCTACATCACACATTGCCATCACCAAACACTGACATATGCTATACCAATACCAAGCCAATAATATACAAAACAGTCACATGCTGTACTATACAAAGCTAATTACTCATGGCCACATTATGCACTCAACACAACACGCTTCTATATAACAAAATAATATTACAAATCGATTTGTGTCAAGGCACACCTATATATAGATATAATATTGTACGTGTGTGTATGCATACTCATGTCTATTTATGTATACATATGTATATCTATGTACACATATATGTACATACACATATCCATGCATGCATATATACACATTGACACATACACACACACGGAGATCATAATATACATACAACTGTACAAGTCATCTAACTGCACACCAGGATTATTCAAGACAAGATTTGTGATATGCAAAAATTGTTAAATTGTTAATACTAAATAGACACTCATACAAGCACAATATCTATCAACATCTCTCTCTCCAGTGCGACCTGGTCACGGAGGTCACCAACTGGTGGCAGCACCAACAAACTATTGATGTTCGACTGTTCCAAATCTGTCGAACTGGTGCCAATAAAGACAAGTTGCCACTTCTCGTGAAGTGATCAGAGAAGCAACAACAGTCTCTTCTACTTTAGCTGCACACAAATGACCTTGAAACACCTGCGGTAACCATGGTAACCAAGCCGCACCTTAGATTAAAAACACCAAGAGCAAAGCAACATGCAAATGCCTTCATGGCTAATGTCTCACAATAACCACCTATCAACCATCAGCCGTAAGAAAACCTGCCAAATCGGCGGCCGCTCCCTAAAAGTGAACACCACGAGAATCACATAAAACCCTGATTGTCAGCTGAATGGCCCGGCGTTACTAATTAATTAAAGGCAAACGCTTACTTACTTACTTAACATAATAACTCATCTGTTCCACGTGTGTTTAGTCACTACATATAACCATACAACGCATACATGACAACAGCACATCTGTCGATAAAAATAGTGAACTAAAGCTTTATCCATCTACCTAGTTGAACCACTCGTGCTTTGTGTTACAAGTCTAACCTCCCTCATTCAAAACCAAACACCTCCACACCATACACGAGACCTTGAGTCACATGACTGTCGTCACGGTAACGTCATCGTCCATCGGACTGACGACC
Organism: Ridgeia piscesae; assembly: GCA_025642075.2. Classification (NCBI taxonomy): domain Eukaryota; kingdom Metazoa; phylum Annelida; class Polychaeta; order Sabellida; family Siboglinidae; genus Ridgeia; species Ridgeia piscesae. The sequence goes on along the minus strand of JAODUO010000094.1, from coordinate 594,727 downwards.
AAGAGCTTGGGCCACAGGATGTAGCGAACTTGACTCAGTCATGCGTGAAGGTCTGGTACAGATACTGATACTGCCGCGGCTTCGTCGGACTCAGGGGGAATGTCGTATAGATCCCGCCACTCGGCGAATTCACGTACGTCGGAGCCCCCATCTGCTGAGTGTAGGCGACGGGGTGCAACCCCCCCGGAGAGTGTAAGACGGGGTGGATGTGCGCCGGCAGGGGGTGCGTGTACTGGACGTGGCGCGGGCTTTGGTGCGCCGGCGGTGGCACAATGCCCCCTGGTGAGAACGGACCAAGTTGCTGGACGCCCGAGAGGACGTGTGTCTGTTGGTGGGCGGGCAGGATGTACTTGTGGACTGGACTGACCCGACTGCCGCAATGGTGGAAGTCCCTGAAACACAACACAACACGCCACGTCACAACTAGATGTCATCATTTATTATTTATATATATATATATATATATGTGTATATTACATTTATTATTCTTATAATTTCAATAACATGTTAATTTTAAAATATAACCTTTTAATTCAAGTAAGTTAATTTTGATAACACATTTTACTTTTGTTTACATAAATTCACTAGAGAATGAATTCCTTTGACCTACTAAATTATAATAAGTTATAATTCACAAAACTTGCACAGGACACCTCAACTATTGGTTTCATATATGCGTAACGTGACAAGTTTATTATAACTAGATTTCATATAGCATTCTGTGGCTGTGACACATTATCAAAATGTTTGGAAATAAACGTTTTCCTGTAAGGTAAATAATGTCTAGAAATAAAAAAAAAAAAAAAAAGAAAGGTATTTGTCACTGGTGTAATGAATAAATTAACTGTTTGTGTATTTCTTTAATTGTAATCAGTTGTGACAATTTTGGCACCTTTAGACTTCAGTGAACTTGGGCAATGTGAACCAAAATACAAATCCATTTAATTCAAGAGTTTGTGATGAATAAAAATTCAGTCCGACACAATGAAACACAACTTAGCTAGTCACGCATACTATACATCCAGATTGTTTCAAATCCATACAAGAAAGTAAATGTTACTCTGAAGTAAATTAAATGAAATTCTGAAATCAGTATTACGATAAAAACGTGTTCCTTTCAGGCAAAACAAACAGCTCACAGTTGGTAGAGAAATAAAATCAAGAAATAGTGGTTGTATATGATTTGGTAAGACGCCATACCTGTGGTGTTCTGCTATTGTAGGTGTGCTCAGGTAGAGGGGTAGACCAGCGTGTAGGTACGTGCCAGAAGCCTGAGGGGGCTGTAGATGACTGCGTCCTGTTCCACTCCCCCCAGCCCCCAAGTTCAGGTTAGGGGGTCGATGTTTGCTGTGGCTGTGTGAGCTGTGGTGGTGCTGGCTACTAGACGACTTCGCCATCGTCTGCTGACGCACGGGTGGCGACATCTGCTGGGACTTTACGTGTACCGTCGACGCCATCGCTGACATGTCAATATCGCGTGCAGTGGGCCGTCGTACCTCAAACCGTTTTGTTGGTTTCTCGTCAGACTTCAACCCACGAATGTTGACAATGTCGGTGAACCCGGGCGAGTCGACAGGTGCCGTCCCGAGAGAGCCAGTTTTGAGCATGGCATCTCTGACAACGTCGAGGGACGTCACCGTTCTTGTGTGTGTCTCACTGTAGCCCAAGTCCACAGTCGAGGCCGGCTCGTCTTTGATCAAGGCAAAGCTCACTTTTGATTGGCTGCGTCGGTCTTCTGATTCGGAGTCGAGGATGTCAGGCACCGTGAGACAACTCCCTACTGTGTTACGGCCCCGCTGCATATCTACAATGTAGGTGTGGTTTATAGTCACATGTGTGTTACCTCGTGGAGACTCACTGACCAGTGAAAGAAATGCTGACATTTAGGAGAGATTATTGTTCTACTTCCTCGTTCAAAACAAGTCAATGTAGCCCGCATTTGACACAGTTCATTACTCTACTTCCTGGTTCAAGACATATCAGTGAAGTGGTAGAGATTGTGACGTTTCTTGTTTCAAGTATTTTGTTCACCTTGAAGGTAATCTGTAGATGTTACCTTTGAGGACAGAAGGAGAGAGGTTGATGAGGTTGTAGATGTTACCTTTGAGGACAGAAGGATATATGCTGATGAGGCTGTAGATATTATCTTTGAGGACAAACCTCAGTCTGAGAGAGGTTGATACCTTTGAGGACAGGAGAGATGAGACTGTAGATGTTACCTTTGAGGACAGAAGGAGAGAGGTTTATGAGGTTGTAGATGTTACCTTTGAGGACAGGAGAGAGGTTGATGAGATTGTAGATGTTACCTTTGAGGACAGACCTCCATCTGAGAGGTTGATGAGGTTGTAGATGTTACCTTTGAGGACAGGAGAGAGGTTGATGAGACTGTAGACGTTACCTTTGAGGACAGGAGAGAGGTTGGTGAGGTTGTAGATGTTACCTTTGAGGACAGGAGGAAAGAGGTTGATGAGGTTGTAGATGTTACCTTTGAGGACAGAAGGAGAGAGGTTGATGAGGTTGTAGATGTTACCTTTGAGGACAGAAGGAGAGAGGTTGATGAGGTTGTAGATGTTACCTTTGAGGACAGAAGGAGAGAGGTTGATGAGGTTGTAGATGTTACCTTTGAGGACAGAAGGAGAGAGGTTGATGAGGTTGTAGATGTTACCTTTGAGGACAGAAGGAGAGAGGTTGATGAGGTTATGGTCAGCCTCAGACATGCTGCTGATGACGCTGCTGCTGGTGCTGCTGAGGGAACAACTCTGCTTCATGCGACTGCTCTGACACGCGGTACAGTCGGGCTTGCACCTGCACACACAAACACCACGTTACAACCTGTCAACTGTACAGTGAAGTCTCGGCCAAAACAGCACCAAGTGTCAATCAGTGGTAAGATTAAAATGTTAACATCGAAAATAGCAATGTTGAAGTTATACTCTCATCTGCATATAGTGTAGAGGTGCTAGTTACATCAAAACATTACTATAACTGTCACAATTTGCCTGCGCAAAGCACATTCAGACACCATACTTCAGTAGATAGGTAAATAAATAGGACTTTATGATAAAAGTGACCAGTGACTGACCCGTGTGGACTGTGCTACTAGTACAGTGACCAGTGACTGACCCGTGTGGACTGTGCTACTAGTACAGTGACCAGTGACTGACCCGTGTGGACTGTGCTACTAGTACAGTGACCAGTGACTGACCCGTGTGGACTGTGCTACTAGTACAGTGACCAGTGACTGACCCGTGTGGACTGTGCTACTAGTACAGTGACCAGTGACTGACCCGTGTGGACTGTGCTACTAGTACAGTGACCAGTGACTGACCCGTGTGGACTGTGCTACTAGTACAGTGACCAGTGACTGACCCGTGTGGACTGTGCTACTAGTACAGTGACCAGTGACTGACCCGTGTGGATTGTGCTACTAGTACAGTGACTGACCCGTGTGGACTGTGCTACTAGTACAGTGACCAGTGACTGACCCGTGTGGATTGTGCTACTAGTACAGTGACCAGTGACTGACCCGTGTGGACTGTGCTACTAGTACAATGACCAGTGACTGACCCGTGTGGACTGTGCTACTAGTACAGTGACCAGTGACTGACCCGTGTGGACTGTGCTACTAGTACAGTGACCAGTGACTGACCCGTGTGGACTGTGCTACTAGTACAGTGACCAGTGACTGACCCGTGTGGACTGTGCTACTAGTACAGTGACCAGTGACTGACCCATGTGGACTGCCGCTACACTTCTTCTCCTCCTCGCTGTCGCTGTCCGAACTGATCGTGATCACGCTGACTGCTGGGCTCGGTGTGTCTGGAATCACAATTGTGTGTCGCTGGGTCTTGTAGGAGGATGTCTTTGTGGTTGAGTTGCCTCTCTGCCAGTCTGTGGTGTGAGTCGCCACCTGTGTTGTCGTGCTGTCTGTTGTCGTCATGCCGGGCGGTGTGTTCTCTTTGGCACGTTTCTTGACCGGTGACAGGTGACTGCTGACCGTCTCCTTCTGGAACCTGTCATGGCAACCACAGGTCAATTAGCATTTCCATGGCAACCACAAGTGAACTAAGTTCCACAGCAACCACAGGTGAACTAACATTTCCATAGCAACAACAATTGAACTAACATTTCCATAGCATCCACAGCATCTACATTTCCACAGTTCCATTACACACTTAAGTTTTGATTACTGGCAAAATGGTTTAAGCTACAGTTGATAGTAAGACAACCGGAAATGAAAACCACAGCCAGCAGAATTAAAACCAGTGTGGAGAGTAGAAATCAAAGCTCAACAAAGTGAAAATCATAGCTGATAGACAGTTGAAATTGTGGAAAAAACAGCCATTTGAATGAAAGCTTTGTTGTTTTTCTAGAAGCCACACCTTTATCGCTTTTATCATTCAAACCACTGTATCTGTGGAAATTATGCAAGTACAGGTAACACCAAGGTGCCTTTTTTTCTAGGAATACATTTTATTCCAATACGCAATAAAAAGTGACATTTATCTTTCTGAGAATTGACTCATTAATAATAATTTATTTAAACACCATCAAATACAGTGTAAAGTCCTGTTCACGGGTGTGTACAACATGAATCTAAAACATAAAATCTTACACAAGAGCTAAGCAAACTAATAAATAAGTAACAAGTTGTAATGTAAACGTTAATAGGACAAAATCCTAACTTAGATATAAAAAATAATGTGAAGACAACCACAACCAATTAATTGCAGTATTAGTTTAAGAACATCTTGGCGTGTTGGATCACACATTACTACACAAACCACCTACTTCTGTTTGTTGTTCTGCCTCTTGCTGCTGTGGCTGGCGTGACTACCGCGTCCATGACTGGCGTGACTGCCCGACTGAGAGTTGAGTAGGCCGGCCTGTCGCGACGTCAGTACCAGGTGTTGTGGCATCATGTTCCACATCTGCGGCGCTGACGTCTGTGGCAGTAATGACGCTGCCGCCGCGGCCACTGGCTGCGCGGCGCCGTGGTGGGGGCGCTCAACGAAACGTTCAAATACCGCCTGGTCCCTCACCTCCTGTCGACAACAACAGTGGAGTTCAGTCATCGGTCATCATCGGCACTCATTCTAGTTGTTGTTTACATTATAGCTGGGCATTTACATTCGCTAGTTTTTTCAATTTAATTTTGAAAACAATCAAAATATGGATATGGTTCAATGGAAAAGGGGATATGACTTTAACACATTCGAAATATACCATGTTTCTTTATTTTATTCTTTTTCCCAGGCTAAACTGTAATTTTTACCAGTTCAAAATTCTGTAAAAGGTGACAAAGTGGTCCTCTCTGTCTCGCTCTCGCTCGCTCTCGCTCGCTCTCTCTCTGTCTCTCTCTGTCTCTCTCTCTGTCTCTGTCTCGCTCTCTCTCTGTCTCTCTCTCTGTCTCTGTCTCGCTCTCTCTCTGTCTCTCTCTTAGACTTACCACACTTTTACAAGCCAATTGAATTTAAGATTTAATTATCAAAACTACTTTTTAGACAATTTCAATAGATACTCGTTTTTTCATCAAATATGAAATCATACATTATTCACACCTGTGAACTTGGTATGCCATAGACTAACTCAAATCTGCCCCTAACTTAACTGTGGGGGAGTTTAAAGTAACCCTGTATTCCTTTGTAGGAACATGACATGTACCATGGGAATAACGGTGGAAGCGGTCTCAATGTTATCTATTACCAGTGGGCGGCGCCACGAGTCAGGGATGCCTTGCGATGCGAGCCCGGGCAGCTGTTGCCATGACGGCACCAACACTTGTCTCTGCGAAGGCCACGATGTCACTGGTGCATTCTACAACAGGTCAAAGGTCATCTCTCAGGAGGACACATGACAAGACGCGTCCTTCTAATATTGCTTATCCTTAGCTAGGTAGTATACCCTCTGACGCGGAATATGACGCTGAGACTATCTAATTATGTGGTCAGAACATGCCATTTTGTCACAATGTGACAAAAGTGACAGTACGGTGACACTGTTTACCTGGGTGTCACAACTAAACATTAATATTTTTGCTCCTTATTATTTTTCCCCGTTTACCACCCATCCAGTGATATTTCTACCCATCCAAATGACGGGTCTCCACATGAAGCTATGCATGCATGTGACAGAGCTGACATGCACCAAGACACTCTAGTATGCACAAATACAACAGCATGGAGGTCTGTATTTTACAACTTTAAATAATTCGACCTTTTACCAACTTTGAGGATGTCTGCAATCCATGGAGCTGATGGAAGTATCTGCTGTATCACGCTAGTATGAATCACTCACATTCTTCCTGCAAACTGCTTCAACTATATTTGCTATATCAATATTTTGAACCAGTGTTCTAGAAAGCTTCACCAGACAAGATCACATACATACCGTGATTAGCATTTGTCGGCCGTTTTGCTCAATCATCGACACAGGCACAAACTGAGGTGCTGACACCTGTTGCTGAAAATGACAACACTGCTTGTAAACAAACAGGATGCACTGGTATTACATGCAACCTACAAGAATGTCTACTTGTGACAAATGTTTCTTCTTCACTAGTCTGTTTTACAATTACACTTCCTACATATGTTAAGTTAAAGGTGCTCATGGTAAATAATTTGAAAGCTATAGATATGGACTAAATTCTTAACATGCATTTAATGGAAAAACAAACAAACCGTATTTGCCAAACATTTATGAAATGGTTTGTTTTACAACTTGTTACAAAATATACTTACAATATATTACAGTTCCTACCTACATGCGTGTTACAATGTGCATTTGCACTGTGCTACATCCTGTTACAGTGCCTACCCACTCACAATACAGCGTGTTACAGTGCCTACCTGCACGTTACAGTGCGTACCTGTGCTATGATCTGCGGCTGTATCTGTAGTGTCTGGGGGGGCTGAGTGACCATGGGGATGGCGTTCTCCACCCGCAGGGAGTAGGGAGGCTTCGGGCCTGTCGTCAGCCCTGGCAACACAGTGGGGTTAACTTACACAGAGGGAAAGTATTGACACTTACACAGAGGGAAAGTATTGACACTTACACAGAGGGAAAGTATTGACACTTACACAGAGGGAAAGTATTGACACTTACACAGAGGGAAAGTATTGACACTTACACAGAGGGAAAGTATTGACACTTACACAGAGGGAAAGTATTGACACTTACACAGAGGGAAAGTATTGACACTTACACAGAGGGAAAGTATTGACACTTACACAGAGGGAAAGTATTGACACTTACACAGAGGGAAAGTATTGACACTTACACAGAGGGAAAGTATTGACACTTACACAGAGGGAAAATGACATTTACAGAACGACTGAAGGAACATGTTATACTTACTGATACATTGGGTGAAGACGGAAATACTTAGAGAGAGACTGACGTGTGTTAAAACTTACAGACTTAAGGAAACAATAACACTTATACTGGGGGAACCTGTTAATACATATAAAGAGGGACTAGCTGAAGATGTTAGCACAGAGAAACTTAATGTAATAACACTTACAGGGTGACCAAGTGAAGGTGTTAACACTTAGAGTAACCAAATGAAGGTGTTAACACTTACAAAGTAGCCGAATGAAGGTGTTAACACTTACAGAGTAACCGAATGAGGTGTTAACACTTACAGAGTAACCGAATGAAGGTGTTAACACTTACAGAGTAACCAAATGAAGGTGTTAGCACTTACAGAATAACCGAATGAAGGTGTTAGCACTTACAGAATAACCGAATGAAGGTGTTAACACTTACAGAATAACCGAATGAAGGTGTTAGCACTTACGAAGTAACCGAATGAAGGTGTTAACACTAAAGGAGTACCCGAATGAAGGTGTTAACACTTACGGAGTGACCAAGTGAAGGTGTTAACACTTACAGAGCGACTGAGGAAAGGTGTCAGCCGTGCCTGGCAGTGCCCCGAACTGTGGTAGGTTGGCGTGTTGTGGCTGGAGGGGCTGTGAGAGGTGACTGGTGGGCTGGTACTGGATGTAGGTTCCGGCCTGCAGGGGCTGCTGCATGTACTGCAGCTCGGCTGACGGCTGCGCAGTCGCATTCGTTGCCAGCAGCTGTGACGACATCTACAACAACAGGTGGGGTCAGACCGGCATACAGTGGGGTCAGACCGGCATACTGTAGGGTCAACAATGCACACTGTCTGTCTACAATGAAGCACCATCAGATTGTAAAGTATTTAGCTGTGAAAGCAGTACATTTTAGTAAACAAACAATGTATATAAGTTCTTGTTGGTATATTACTCCCAGAACACATAACTCTGCACACAGCTGACTTACACAGGTTACACTGGCATCACAGTGAAGGTTAAGAACCCCATTTTCACATGATGTCACAACTCTATAATGACACAACGAAACCAAAATCATGTAAGAGAAATTGTACCGTGACGACACGCACCTGGTTTGTTAGAGAGTTGATGTGGTTGTTGAAGGTGAAGGTGATGTTAGCACTGGTTGAGGGCAGGTAGCTGGCCATCAGACCCGCACTTGGCCGGTTGAGGCCGTCGAACATCGTCAGGTTGGGCCGTCGACAGATCTCCATTGCCTGCACACTCTGTTTGACACTGTCGACAGAAACACAGTGACACGTCATGATATATGGGTGACACTGATGATGCACAGGTGTCAATGATGACATATTGGTGACAATACTGTATAGGTAATAGTGATGACAAACATGTGACATTGATGACATACATGTAAGGGATGACATACAGGTGACAGTGATGATATACAGGAGTCAATACTGACATACTGGTAGTTGCCACAGATGCCACAGTATACATTCAAATGACATTGATGACATATCGGTGACACTGATATTACAAACACAACGCATAATTTATAATTGTTAATTCTGTTTAGCTCAGTGGTTTCTAAAAATGCAAGAAATGAATTGCTATGCTTTGAAGAATAATGTAGTCGGCAATCACAATCAAATCAGCAAGCCATTATTACATTCATATTTACAATACAAAGAAAAATATATGCTGATACAGCAACTGTATTTACAACGTCAAAGTACACATTGTTAGTCAGAGATGTAATATAGGTCACACAGTACACGAGGTGGACACCATGGCTACACACTAGAGTATACACAGGTCACATTCACGAACTACAGTTCACAGTCATACAAATTAAGGTCATAAGAAATGCAGAGGAAACGTACACTTAGTCATGAAGCAGGGTCCTAGATTGTGACTGGGGCGCTAATGTTTATAATATAATCAGTTGTTGATTCATGACGATCAGTGCCCGCAGCAGTCAACTAGACCACATTAGGGCCAGGCCCGCTGTGACGTAACTTCATACATGTACGGTGGACATGAGTCACTCACATTATACCTAACTGTGCTCATATGAAAAACCCACCCAATGTGATGTGTGTAGTTTTGTTTTAATTTCACAGCTTGGCTAGAGAAGGACACTGTGAATGAAACCTTGACAATTTTATTCACCCAACTTTAAAGAGACTTAACCAAGAGAGGTAAAATAGTTAGTCCCACATGACTGGTGCCACAGTGTGTTATAGACGATGACAGGACAGAGACTTACGTGCCGCAGTGTGCGTAGTCCACAAGGTGCGAGAGGGTGATGAAGGCGTGGTTGAGAGCCTCCCCGGGGGTGATTCTTCGCTCCAGGTCAAGGGTCAACATCCTCTTGAGCAGGTCGATGAACTCCCTCCGATCCACCTTCTCTGCCATCAACTCACTCCCCTCCAGGTTCGTCGGCACATTGATCTGTTACACACGATTAAATGCGTTACACATCTCGGTCAACTACACAACTGCGCAGTCAGAAGTTCCTGTTGTATTTAATGTTAAACTGGAGCTGTTGATTTCTGATATTTTAACACAATACTCTAAAACCGTTGATGCCCAAAAAGTGCTTGCAATTTTACTGTTGCACCTGTGCACTGTTCAAATTGTAAAGAAAACACTGACCATTCACTGGCAGTGAGACAGACTACACTGGTGTGAACGCTTGATGCAGTTGACATTTGGTGTTCAATGCATTCACTCAATTCCAACATGATCATGACTGAACTTGCTGCTAATAACTGAAGATTACTGAACTTGCTGCTAATAACTGAAGATTACTGAACTTGCTGCTAATAATTGCCACCCTGGCATAAGAATGTGTCCAGGTACGGGAACAGGTAACACGTGTCTCTGAGGATTGGTAACAACACTCAGACACATCTCAGGACAGGTTACAAACGGACACTACAAGTTTCTATAAAACGTTCAATAAGCCAAATGGCTCCTTGTCTATTTGGCACTGATTTTATTTACCTGGGTGGTATACTTATTACATCTTGTTAGACTATTTATTGGCAAACATTTATTTGTATACCAAAACAAGAGAAGACCAACATGGCCCTGGTTAACTCAAACAGATGGTGAAACAGACCTCGGTGAGACAGATGTCAATGATATCTAGCAGACATGGTGTTAGCAGCCGTAAGAAAACAGTGTGTGTTGTGACAGCTAGAAAAAGACACAGAGAGTTGACTGTCTGGAGCAAAGTACAATGTACTCAGTGTTTGTTTAAGTGCAAAAAACAAGTGAAGACTTCTACTAAACACTGGCAGTTTACAGTACAGGGACACAGATGCCAATTGGAAACGGTGATGGCTGTAGAGCGTCAACATCTCTGTGGAGAGTGGAGACACATGACTGGGGCGGATTTAGGTTGAACATCAGCACTTCTGAATATGTGCAGAAGATGTAGAGAATTATTGGCTAGCAGAGCGACTGGTGATGGCCACTAGAGAGACAAAGGCCCAAGGAAGTTTGGACCTGAGGATGACCACAGACTGACCACGAGTGGGTGTGACCGCTCTGTAAAACAACCTACCTGCGCCATATCGTCAAGACAGTTGAAGATGTACTTTCGTGCCTCCTTCGAACTGATGTTGGTCTCCGCCTCATGTTCCTCAGGGCTCTGACACAACAAAGCCATCAGTTACACACTTTACCACATGACACTGTGTCACAGCTTATCTCCATACTCATCTTCTCAACAACCAAGTTCGTTTTGGACAAACAGAATTCTTAGCTGAGGGACAGAACAATTGTTTAACTTTCACTGTTTTCGACATGTCCATTGTGCTTTAAAAAGCAATGCACACATCTACAAAGATGTGACCCTATATAAAGGCATGCTGTATGTTGGCAACTTGGCATGTACACGCACGCATCCAGGCACAGACAACTAGACAATAGACACCATTTTATGACTATGATGTTACCAGTGAATTGTGCAGATATTATTACAATACAACCATTATTTCATCGTCTTGTGAAGTTATTTTAGAGTTTCCTAAAAACCTGAAGGCATAGATATAATTCCTACACCATGCAACCAATAATTTCTTTCATAACCATTTAAAATAAAAAAGTCACAATAGAACAACACACAGATACTGAGTTCCCTATATATTTAAGGCTTATCATTTACACACATTCATTACAATGCTACGTAAATCGCCAAATCTGCCACAGACTTGTGGATGACGTGACAATGACTTACTTTGAGCCTCCAGAAGGGATAGTTGCTCTCTGTGTTCTGTCGGTTGAAGAAGCGTGTTGTCTTGGTCGCCGAGTTGAGCATGTGTTCAGACGGCAGGCCCTGTGTTTGAGAGATGTAGCGGATCTGGTCGTACTCGGAAGACCCTGGATACAACGGCCAGCCAAGGAACAGCTCAGCGATGACGCAGCCAAGTGACCACATGTCGATCGCTTCACAGAACGGCAGGCCGAGGAGGATCTCTGGTGCCCTGCAACGCAGACGAAGTGCCATTGTGACTATGATCGACTTGTCTGTAGCGTGATTTATACATTAGTTACTGTAATCATTACGCTCACTGTAATACACATGTTGAATATTGACGGCAGCACAGCATATGTAATTTTGAATTAGATAAAGTTGCTTGCCAACAAATCAAATAATCTAAGAGAAATCTGTATTGTACAACACAGAGATGTGAGAGACGGGTGTGTGTGTGTGGGTGTGTGTGTGTGTGTGTGTGTGTGTGTGAGTGAGTGAGTGAGTGTGTGTGTGTGTGAGTGAGTGTGTGAGTGTGTGAGTGTGTGAGTGTGTGAGTGTGTGTGTGTGTGTGTGTGTGTGTGTGTGTGTGTGTGTGTGTGTGTGTGTGTGTGTGTGTGTGTGTGTGTGTGAGTGAGTGTGTGAGTGTGTGAGTGTGTGGTGTGTGTGTGTGTGTGTGTGTGTGTGTGTGTGTCTGTGTGTGTGTGTGTGTGTGTGTGTGTGTGTGTGTGTGTGTGTGTGTGTGTGTGTGTGTGTGTGTGTGTGTGTGTGTGTGGTGTGTGTTGTGTGTGTGTGTGTGTGTGTGTGTGTGTGTGTGTGGTGTGTGTGTGTGTGTGTGTGTGTGTTTGGTGTGTGTGTGTGTGTCTGTGTGTGTGTGTGTGTGTGTGTGTGTGTGTGTGTGTGTGTGTGTGTGTGTGTGTGTGTGTGTGTGTGTGTGTGTGTGTGTGTGTGCGTGCGCGCACGTGTGAGAGAGACAGAGAAAGGAGAGACAGAGAGAGAAGAGAGAGGAGGTAACCAGAGACACAGAGAATCTGGTGCCGAGGGATCATTCGGTAAGACCGTTACCGAGGCAAGTGCATCGCCGCCCTAAAGCATCGGATGTGAGAGGTTTAGTCGCAGTCACTTAAGAGAAATGCATTGAGATGAGCACCACCACAGACAGGCCAACTGCTTGGCTGCTTCTTGGTGCGCATAATCAACTTACAGAGCATGTCGCCTTCAAAATCACATTCAACACAGTGGATTTAAAAGCCGATAACAATTTCCCCGAGAAACGACCTCCAGACAGCAATCAAATTTTGACATTTGGGACATGAGGCAGTCACCTCCAAACTAAATCATAGCCGTACTAAAATGTTTACACGTTTTCTTGATTTTACTCAATGTTGCAACTTTAAATTAACGTTCTTTGCTGCATCTTGGTATGATATTTGAACAATTATTCCAGGTTAGAAAATGTCTTCTTACATGCTCTACACATGAGGATGTTGAGAAGCAGGGACTATCCGTGGACTAAGTAGGGAAGAGAAGCAGGGACTATCCGTGGACTAAGTAGGGAAGAGAAGCAGGGACTATCCGTGGACTAAGTAGGGAAGAGAAGCAGGGACTATCCGTGGACTAAGTAGGGAAGAGAAGCAGGGACTATCCGTGGACTAAGTAGGGAAGAGAAGCAGGGACTATCCGTGGACTAAGTAGGGAAGAGAAGCAGGGACTATCCGTGGACTAAGTAGGGAAGAGAAGCAGGGACTATCCGTGGACTAAGTAGGGAAGAGAAGCAGGGACTATCCGTGGACTAAGTAGGGAAGAGAAGCAGGGACTATCCGTGGACTAAGTAGGGAAGAGAAGCAGGGACTATCCGTGGACTAAGTAGGGAAGAGAAGCAGGGACTATCCGTGGACTAAGTAGGGAAATACTGGGGAAACTGTCTGTGTTGATTGAGTAGAGAGAGCAGTGATTACAGCCACACAACAATAACACTGACTAGAGTCGAACCAATTGAGAGGGGCGCACAGTGCATTGGACATAAAATACATCAAACTATGACTTTGAATGATCCACATGCTGGTGAAACCGACTAGATTAGCCCTGATCACTACCAAGGTACTCAAAACGTGGGCCTGATTATCCTATGGTGATTACGCGATCATCGGATCATCCAACTCAGTGTTTACCTGTCAAGACTATCACAATGAACGAACGACATGGGAATATATTCATTTCCATTAACTCTGCGCTTGGCTCTGATGTCACTATTGATCAGCGAAAATAAATTGCAAGAGGTCTAACGCATGACATCTGAAACGTCACTGTCAGATCATAACAGGTGACATGAGATATCCAACATGATATCAGTACTCCAGGGACGAGCACGATATCTCAATGTTCTCATAATCAACTATCAACACAATGTAAGCGTCACAAAATACACACAACATAATGAGTCGTTGTTGTGTGTCAATCTAGACACAGCAACTGTCGCATCCATTTCCTCCTGTTTTGACAGGAGGAAATAACAATAACGTTACAACTGGTAATTTACTGTCGGAAACTGACTCTGGAAATAATCCACAATGCAATAACAAAGTATAATATAGTTTTAAACGTTTCAAGTAATGATATAAATTGTATGCACATGTACATGTGAGTGATATTACTCTTTTTCATTTTATTTTTGTGACCCTATGGAATGGAATATCATAGGTGCAAAACAGACAAGGATTAAAAAGAAGTCACATTCAAACATCATTTTTGTGTCTGTACTTCTTCAGAAGGCGGTTCTCTAGGGTTTTTTCATTTAACCCTAATTAGAGTTTTAATGTGTGAGATTTTATCAGTGTTCACATTATATAAATACCATGAAAGCATACTTTTCATATTTCTACTAAGTAAAGGAAAAATCCTGTGCAATAATTTACTGTTGACCACTTGAAATTATACACAGACTTCAGATTTTGTTACAACACAAGGCTGAGTTTGTATTCCCAAACATGGTAGCAGTATCACCGTTATCAAACCATTGTTCCAACACGGAGTATCACAATAATGAAAGAACAGATTTTCCCCAGTGTCAGATCTATATTTAATCCTGTATTAAAAACAGCAACTTTTCATGGAACTGTAGATCACACATGTGAATGGCCATGAATCACAAGGAAAAACCAGCCCCATGACAGTCAGGCAAGGTAGACTTTTTGTTTACCTGGTCAATCCTGTGAAAGGTCAGAAGACAATTGTTTATTGTATCAGTCCTCCGCAGGACGTTCAACTGACGTCTTCAGCTGCATGACGTTTGACGTCACTCAACTGTTTAGTGACGTTTACAGCAGGGTCTTAAATGTTATTGTCAGTAACACCGGCAGAAATGAAGACAGCACAACGGTAGCGTGGCTATCTCATCCCTACATAAACACTGTGTACTTGACATCGACAAATCATCTCAATGAGATATACAATCAGACTCAAAGTTCACAAAACCTTACGTAACAAATTGTACAAAAAAACTGCCATTTGTTTATGTAAATTCAGCGAGTATGTTGCCTAAGTCGAGTGGATTCAGACAAGCGTGGCGCGGCACGCTGGGATCTGCATGTCATAATGACATGATGCACGCAGGCAGTGAAGCGATCATGTCTCGTTAGTCTCCAGTCCCCTGTAGTTGATGTCGCGTGGCCACCAGCAGACGCTCCCAGCTCATCTGTGGCACGGATCAATATGTGACATTGATGTGCCACGTGGACACTACACGGCAACAGTTGTAGTGTCGCTGACATTCGGTGACACTTATGCTACGTCATGACACATGTAGTGTCTCCATGCAGCTTAAGATGCCTGGTGTCTAGTATCTACTTGATCAGGTCCTGTATCTAGCCAGGTCCAGCTGTGTCCCTTGCAATGAGGTGACCTGTGTACCTGGTCACAAAGGTACACTATCAGTGTCTATCTGCCCCACTGGCCTTGTAATGCTGCCATCTGTGGGGCATCTCAGGCCAGGCCATGTTGACTGTAGAACAATGCCCAGGATGTCACCTGATGCACCATTGTCACACACCTACTGGTGACTCTGTCATGTTTACCTCACGGCGACACATCACACAGCGACTCTCATATCTACCATCACAACTGCACTGATAAGAAAACAAAAACATACCAAAATAACTCAACCTACAAGACCTGAACCATCCACCTGATGGGCCTTAGCTCAGGGTAACAGTGGAACAAAGCCTGGAGGATACCAGCACTGAGCAGCAGTGGAACAAAGCCTGGAGGATACCAGCACTGAGCAGCAGTAGAACAAAGCCTGGAGGATACCAGCACTGAGCAGCAGTGGAACAAAGCCTGGAGGATCCCAGCACTGAGCAGCAGTGGAACAAAGCCTGGAGGATTCCAGCACTGAGCAGCAGTGGAACAAAGCCTGGAGGATCCCAGCACTGAGCAGCAGTGGAACAAAGCCTGGAGGATTCCAGCACTGAGCAGCAGTGGAACAAAGCCTGGAGGATCCCAGCACTGAGCAGCAGTAGAACAAAGCCTGGAGGATCCCAGCACTGAGCAGCAGTGGAACAAAGCCTGGAGGATTCCAGCACTGAGCAGCAGTGGAACAAAGCCTGGAGGATCCCAGCACTGAGCAGCAGTGGAACAAAGCCTGGAGGATTCCAGCACTGAGCAGCAGTGGAACAAAGCCTGGAGGATCTTAGCACTAGGCAGCTGCAGAACAGCTGAAGCCAGGTTCCACCTGGAAGATCTAAATGCAGACTCAGGAGTATCCCCTCTAAGCCTGCCACGGTACAGTGGACGCCTGAAGACCTGGCCAAGAATCCAGCCTGGCTGACAGCCCAGTGATGTTTAATCAAGAGGGTGTGGGATGGTCCTTATGAAAGGAAGACTCCGTGTGGAAGGCAGCTGTGTAGAAAGACTACACGGAAGACTGAGTCATGTTTTAGAACACAGGAAGCTAGAGGCAGCTGTCACAAACATCCATTGTCAAGCTGCTGTATGTTTAGATGTAGCCAGGTCATGTTTGTTAAGCTTCAACTTTCAAGAGGAAGTAAGCACAATTGAATTGAGATAGAACGATAGGAGTACCTCTAATTACAAATGCAATGCCTGGTCAATCACAACACACACACAAGCGCATGGCGCGCGCACACACACACACACACACGCAAGTACATGGCACACACAGTGCCCTAACAGTAAATCCTATGTCAGCCTCGGCACTGGACCCAGAAGCCTGGTTTATTAGTAATAATATAATAAAATGGCTAATGGAAAGACGTTACTATTACATTAGCATATAAACTCGCCTAAATATGGCTACTTTACTGTTGCAACAGCACAGGGTATTAGTGTTAGACTACTATTAAACTTGAAAATAATCTCACAACTCGGTGGTCTATATTTTCCTTCACATCAAATCTGTGATGTAGTGATGAGGTTTCAATGACACACAGTGGAAATGTACCAAAGCCATTGCACTTGCCAGCAAGCACGTTGACACTTGCCAGCAAGTTGACACTGGGCCTTTTTCAACGACACAAGCACAATGTCGCTGCTGACTTTCAAACAAAAACGTGTCCACATCACGCAATAAACAAGTTACACACAAGGCAGATCCGGGACACAAGAACAGAAGTCACCCACAACCTGCATTCTAGGTCACTGCTACAAAAACAACTCACACCATCTTTCCTACACCATGAAAGCCATGTATTGCCGAGTTATACAACTACAGAAAATTACTGACAGTGTCTAAATTCGGTAATAAAACCACACAGCCATTATGATAAACTCATAAAGTATTAATATTGTATATTTATTTAAAATATTTATTTCTATGGTTTGCAGACAAAATATTTGTACAGCAGAACCTCCTTATATCTTGCTAGACATAAAAAATTTTATATAGTATTTGCAATGTATAATTTGAATACATTTAACAAAAATGTGGTACCATGTCACCTGATCATATAGGAAGTGAGCTTTTAATCGTGTGATATTCACACCCAATCAATTAACACGGTATGTGGACTCTATGTGACCGCCTGTTGGCCCGGAACTGCCCAAGGGCAATGGGCCAGCCATGACGTCCAGCCTGCTAGGGCCAATTATCATCTGGCTGTCAGCTATGGAACACTGGATGGCATCATCAATTTGATAGTTGTCACAGTGCACAGATGTGACAGTGACAACCAAGAGGCTACAGGCACAGACAGGTACTGGTCTAACAGTCGCCTGCCAGCTGGTCACATCACCAAGCTGTCCTAGGTCACCCTAGTACAGACAGGACAAAGGACCAACCCATGATGATGCAGATAAACAGTGGGGCACCACGCCTCCAACACAGGCAATACTCAGACTGTTCTCAACTGAAACATCCACATTAGATTCACATTTGTTCCCGGTCCTATTTTATCAAGTTTACATATTTTCCATTGTTCTGATTCTTCATAATTTGTAATACATAATATCCACATTCCTATTAATATCAACCATTCATTGCATAGTTTGTTACATAAAATAAAATGTATACTACTACTTCAGTACTTAATTGAAGCTTTATGGAACTGATTCGAAATATTGTTTTCTCTAATATGCATACGTAATGTAAAGATATTGACACTCGTCCATCCTTACGTATGATTCTTCAATCAATCATTATTATAAGTAGACAGCGTCACTAGAGAGACAGCTGTATATTCAGTGATGACTTCATGACAACTTGATGGATCTGACTATGTCACTACACATGTCATCAGACCCGGCACGTTCGCCCGTACTTAGTGCAGTGACATCATCACTGACGTCTGATGACACACGCTCCAATAAACACGCGGAGAAAAACTGATCAACATGAATGAAAGACGTCAATTTATATGCCGAATCTCCCCACAAAGGCAAACAATACGGGTATGCATTACTATCTCAAAAATGATGGCACGGTAAACGAGCCGTTTGACAACCACGCACTGGAACCTGAGACACACCGTGTGCATGTTAGCACACACATGTAGCCCCGAACATGCATGACCGCAGTAGCATTACCCACACACAAAGACAACCTAGCCTAACTTGATTTTCCTGAAACCAGTTGCTGCTAAATCTGCATAGTCATGTGCTCATGCAGTGAGCAAGGTTTGGTCACCCTGATTGCTCAAGTTACCCCCCCCTGTGTAATTGCTGTAACCTTGCACACCCTTATCTGCATGTACCAAGAGGAACTTCCTGCCTGAATCTGACTAATGCCAGGCTGGAGGTTCCTTTGAAAGACCATCCAACCAGACCCCTCCTTGGCACAATAGAAGCGACAGATGGTACCACAGAAACCTGGCAGGTGTTCATACAATTTATGTGCCCCTACACACAAGGGGCGCACTGGTGGCATTTCACCCCACGCCCTCCAGCAGGCAACATTATCATAATCAGACACTTTGTCACTCTCAAAGTGTCACTCATTAGGGTGAGTACAGGTATCAAACCCCAGTGGTCTTTACTAACTCGCCCTTGTAAGTTCAATAAAAAAACTAATGTGCTAGAGCATTACACATAAACTCCAACCAATGTAAGCTTAGGCTTGGAAAAACGTTCAGAAATATAGTCACCATTATTTTATTGAAAAATAAAATAACCTAAAGAATTTC
The DNA here is from genome assembly GCA_025642075.2 of Ridgeia piscesae. Taxonomy (NCBI): domain Eukaryota; kingdom Metazoa; phylum Annelida; class Polychaeta; order Sabellida; family Siboglinidae; genus Ridgeia; species Ridgeia piscesae. The sequence goes on along the minus strand of JAODUO010000094.1, from coordinate 575,510 downwards.
TCTCTATATTTTTGTTAACTTCCACTGATTATTGAGCAGATAAACTTTGTAAATGACTTGTGTATTTTTCATCTCAGATGTTTACTTTTGCCCAGACATTTCAACATCACCTTGATGTTTCTCCACTGCTTTTGTACAGAATGTACAGAAAGTACAGGTATACTAATTGTTATCTTTACATTCAGCAGCTGTCTTTAGCTTAGCCACACTTGTTGACAACTTCACATAAAACTACCTAATGCCCAGTGTCAATCAAGTACTCTAGTATTCCTACCAACGTCACAAATCCACATGAAGGTCGAATCTGGAGATGGTGGCTTATATATAACTTGTTGTTACACAACGCGCATTTCTAATTCTAGCTCTTGACATTGCGAGACCTTCCTACATTTGAGCTGAGCTACACACACATGTCAAGTCAAGTGCTTGCCCATCCCTGGTTCCATGTTCCACTCCTGGGCACCGGGGAAGCCCCATCCCCATCCCCACAGACACACACGCCAACACAAATAGAATGCGAAGAAAGATGATTAATCAAGTGGAATCTGACATCGCCACCAGGATCACTGAGAGAACTAATCAAAAGTGCGGCATGACGCCTCTCATCCCACTCACATGTGGACACGACTGAGATTAATACAAGAAATAAACTGCTTTTGCTAAGGTCCTTTGTGAAGGATCACAATGGAGGTATTGGCGAGGTATTAGGACATCCTGCTGTGGGTGTCACCTGGGCAGGATGTAGCTCAAATTCTCCTGTACTGCACAAGAGCAAGACAATGGAATTAGTGGACCTGGTTTCAGCTTGTCTTATGATATCATCCCCTCAGCCAACACACTCAAATATCGCTTGTTTTCAAGCGGTCCATTGTTACTCAGGATCAGTGTCAAGTGCAAGTGTGAGGATTAGAATTTAAACTGTGTAAATAGTATCAAGTACATCACTCACTCAGTCAGCTGGCAATCCCTAGGTTCTGTCTTAAGTTTACTTGACCAGTTACACAAGCTAGAGGTAAATGTTCCCAGGTACTGATACTGTAAGATTTGGCAGTACACTGAATAAACACTAAAGATATGGACTAACCGAGACTATCCAATGGTCCAACTACAGAAATGAACAAACACGAGTTTGCCAAATTATTCAAAGTATAAAAAGTGACAACACAAACTCACTCCAACAATACACCCAACGGTTCACCTAAAGAAATTGTACAAAATAAGTTTACTCTGGTGGCCAGCCGCCAACTACTGTACTACACAAACAGGAAAAACTTGACCCTATGAAATGGTCAATGTTATCAGGTGTCCTTACATCAAGTGACCGAGGTCAGAAATAAACTTAACAAATCAATCCTTTTAGCAGCAGCAACACTGCCGACCCAGTGACCTTCGCCCAAACGCTGAGATTTGAGAAATATCAATACAAGTCAAACACATGGCCCTGTCTAGCAATGCTAGTCCAAAGAAACTGGCTACCCGGTACAAGGCATTCAACAACAACCTGTCCCAAGACAGACTCTGTGAGGCCAAGTCCCACCAGAATTCTACAAACCTAATCGCACTCGCATTGCAGTAATGCACAGCTGCGTCTATGTCGGTTTTCAGTTTCGTCTACGACTTCAATCCAACAAACAGCTACTACATGACATGATATTGCGTACCGGCATCAGTTTCACAAGCTTTATCATTCATAGTTGAAAACACAAAGCTTGAAATGTATTTAAGTCTTGCGAGAACATGTAATAATATTCCCATGTTGATTATCACAAATCATATTTTCAGTGGCCATTAGTTGATATTTACAGTAGTTTTTTATTGTTTCCTTACTCAAACAATTGAATATAAAATTGTTATTAAAATTTGTTAATCCAAATTATTGTTTTTTTTCTCTGACGTCTTTCCGAAACAACGTCACAACTTTTTCTTCTAGACCTTACTGTTACTGCTGCTAGCTTATTGACTAGCTTATTGTCAGCAGGGCTTACGTAAGTATGAAACTGGGCGTTCCTCCACAAGGAAGCAATCACAGTCTGGCTATGGCCACTCTACAAGCAATGCAGTTAGATGGGTTGGGACGGAAAAGAAACTAAATTCTAGAAAACAACCACCTAATCCACAAATTACCTTAAAATTGAAGCTGACACTAACTGGCTGTTAATCTGGAGTAGGGAAAGGTCACAGCCCTTCTGGCACCGGAGCTCCCACTTCCCTTACACCCAGGATAAACACTGCTTACAGGATGTTTCCCCTCTAGCCAGTCTGTGCATTGAGTTGAGTGCACAGTGAGTCAGTGTACAGTGTGGTAGTTTAGTTGTTGTTCTCATCCTCAATACCCTCATCTTCTTACTTCAACTTAGTTGTCACTCCAACTTTAAGTAACACAAATTAAAACACAAAACATTTACCATAATAATTTTTTTGGGCCACTAAAATTTTACTGTCCAGCAAACATAATTTGCAAACAATATGAGAGCACAATATATATATATATATATATATATATATATATATATATATATATATATATGTGTGTGTGTGTGTGACTTATATATATATATATATATTATAAAATTATATTACAATATAATTTTATGGCACCGTATCAGTGACAAAATTATGTACCAGGGTAAGTATAATGGCACTAACAAAATCATTATCATTCCCTTCAAAAAAATTAATAACTGCAGAAAACCAACCGAAGATGACAAAGGTGGACCATGAACAGTGGTTGACTGACCTAGTGCACTAACGTCTGACCCAACAAACACAGGATGGTCTGTTGGCACCTCCAGAGGTAACAACCAGAAACAGCAGGACTTTGGGATCAGTGCAAAAACAATGTAGGCCTCCTCGAGACACAAGCCTGCAGCACTACACCGTGCATGGTCTAGCTAGCTGGCTCTGTACAAATTGAGACGATCCGCCAGGGAAAATGTGAAAAACCACTGGTTGCTCAGAAACATCTCTATTGGCGTGATGCAGTGATTCAGCCGGGAGAGCTCTGGCTGCGAGATGGTCTCGTTCTAGGAGCCAATGTCTTAGGCCAATGGAATGGTGCTCCTTTCTAGGCCATGAGATGGTGGGATCAAATCAAACATTAGGATTCATAACAACTGGGTACAACTTGGTCACTATTTACATTAATAGGACGGTAAATGTGTAGTTTCTCAATAACTCAGGGACTACGGTCTCTATGTAAATAAAGTTTTAATAAACCCACTAACACAAATTCCTGCACTATGTCATGCATGTGGTTATTTCTAATATAACCCCTCACACACAAAAAACGTAACACATGTAGCCAAATTCAAGTACCGGTATACCATCTACCGGTACACCATCCTTAAGAAAGACAGGTATTGGTGCAGCTTCCACCGGAAGTGAAGAGTGGGGCTAAGCATCTTGCTACATCGACTGGAAGACATCAGCATCAGATCATTCATATGGCAGTAGAATCCTCAACTCTCATCTCCACAACGTGAAGCACATTAGAAGTGAATGATACCTTCTACAACCAGCGCCAGTCTGCACAATGGTCTCATTTCTGATCAATATGCATAGAAATAAATCCAATATCACAACTTAAATATTGCCAACCAGGACAGGACTCCGCTGTGTGTTACCATTCATATATTCAAGCAAAAGAAGATGTACAAATAAGACGTCTTGTCTATAAATACAGTCACTGAATCATGTAGTGCTCATAGCAACCACAGGTCATCACACCAAATTAGGGCTCCACATTCTGGTGTTTGGGAGATTCCCAAGCAAGCCTTGTGCTGCCCCCATGAGGGACTTGTTAATAAACTACATGTTTGTACAGTGTAATTGTCTGTAATTATGATCATCAAGATTAATAATAAATTATTACTATTATTATTACAACATTTCTGTTCCTATTTAGTTGTATTCAATTATCTAAATGAAGAAAACCCAAGTTATTATTTATTTACTACACTATTTCTATTATAAATTTATAATCAAATATTTTAATCACCTAAACAAATAAAGTATTTGTTATATTCTCTAAATGATTAACTTCACACGTAATGTTCCCATTCTGAAGTTGTGATAGTACATAATTAAATGTTATCATAATGCTAAAACTCGCTTCCATGTTATAGTGATAATAAAGTTAATATTCACACACAAAAATAATTTGCAACATAAATTTAGAAATCACAGCCAACTATGGGACAGGAGAAATACAAATAAACATAAACTGACGACCTTTTTAGTACTCAAATGTTTGCGTGCAGACAAAATGCCACCGAACTGCGCTGCCATTCAGGATGGACTGACCTAGTTACAGAATTGTAAATAACACACCCACTGGCTGGTATTTTACAAGAGTTGTGGCGGACACATTTCATTTTGAAAGTCAAGAGAACACGCCACATGTCTGTCTCTGACTGCCTCCACCAGCCGGTTCTGTTCTGTTCTGTTCTGTTCTGTTCTGTTCTGTTCTGTTCTGTTCTGTTCTGTTCTGTTCTGTTCTGTTCTGTTCTGTTCTGTTCTGTTCTGTTCTGTTCTGTTCTGTTCTGTTCACCTGTGTCGTCCATTCTGCTCTTCCTCATGTTGATTTCACCTGGTGTGTCATAACACCAAAACAGGATGCACGCCACGCCACCCACCCGCTGTTTGGCATGGGTGTTTGTTTCACCAATAAAGCTACTCGAGGTCGTTGGCAAAATTATTTATTCAGCATTGTTCATGATCATCAATCCTTTCCTGTACGGTACAGCAGCCACAGGCACGGAACATTTCACCAGCAGGTGTGCCATATAACATTTATTTGCCAATTCTGCATAATGTATACAAGTTGTAGTTTACAGGAGAGAGAGAGCCTTCAGGGTCCAGTGATCGGGTGCCTTGCATACTTCTCAGCTAGACTGGTAGTTGGAAATGAGCACAGAACAGAGAGGATAACCTTGTCTGACAAGCTCCGACATGTCATCAACGGCACGATTGATAAATTCCATAAATACACTGGTGCAGCTAGTGCATGCCAGCCAGGTCTGTTGTGTACAGCAGCCACGTGATATGGCAGTCTTTTTACCACCAGACAGCCACAGATAGTACCAGTATAAGTTATCTCATACAATAAAATAACATACAACTTTGCCATGATCAAAATAAACGCTTGCAACATTTTGATACATGTTCTATGACTAACACATAATCACATATGCACCAGTCACACAAGTCAGCCTACATTTTCTGTAAACAATTGCAGTGCACAAATCTCCACCTAGCAACCAAACCTAACGGCACAAGTTCCTCACAGTAACCTAGTCAGGCTAGCAAGAAAACAAGATTCTAATCGGTGTAGCTATTCTCGACACGTCTGCCTTCAGGATAAAGCATGGTTTGTCAGCTACAATACTCGCATGTACAACGGGCACACATTAAACAAATAGCCCATATAACTAGCCAAGAGGACCTACTCAGCACTCCAGCTTAGTACAGGACTTAACTAGGACATGTTCAACAGCAGGCAACCGTTTACAAAGCAACTCTCGGCATACGTCACACAGTTGGAATCCTGGCTAACCTGCCAACATGCTAAGATAGCTTCCTGTTTTTAAAACACAACTTGGCACTCGCAGTTTTGGGCGGGATATTTTGTGTGTGTGATAGCAATTATTTGTTTTATGAGTGACATACCAATATGAGCAATTTTGTAATTCTGTCTGTCTGGCTGCAGTGGTGTATTTACTGCAGAACCCACAGAACAGCTGCCAGTATCACGGCTCCTACGGCTGTAGATACTAGATACACTTTATCCATAGCGCTGGCTGGCTCCATGCAGACTGTTCCAGTTCCACAGGCCTCAGTCACAACTGGGCTATCTCAAACTGATATCACAGGCAAAACCTGATCAGCTGAGTAACAACATTTGTCAGACTTTCACAAGATGCTCCATCACAAAATGGATACTAAATAACACTGAAATAACATTTCCTAAACGCAACGTTTCAGAGAAATTACTGATTAACTTCAACATCATTATATAGAATGATTCCACTGTGAAAATGTATGCTTATTGTGTTGTATGTGTGTGTGTGTGTGTGTTGTGTGTGTGTTGTTGTGTGTGTTGTGTGTGTGTGTGTGTGTGGTGTTTGTGTGTGTGTGATGTGTGTGTGTGTGTGTGGTGTGTGTGTGGTGTGTGTGTGTGTGTGTGTGTGTGGTGTGTGTGTGTGTGTGTGTGTGTGTGTGTGTGTGTGTGTGTGTGTGTGTGTGTGTGTGTGTGTGTGTGTGTGTGTGTGTGTGTGTGTGTGTGTGTGTGTGTGTGTGTGTGTGTGTGTGTGTGTGTGTGTGTGTGTGTGTGTGTGTGTGTGTGTGTGTGTGTGTGTGTGTGTGTTGTGTGTGTGTGTGTGTGTGTGTGTGTGTGTGTGTGTGTGTGTGTGTGTGTGTGTGTGAGGAGAGAGAGAGAGAGTATATGTATGTGTGTGTGTGTGTGTGTGTGTGTGTGTGTGTGTGTGTGTGTGTGTGTGTGTGTGTGCGTGCGTGTGTGGTGTGTCCTGCAGGTGCTAGCACTTATTGAATAAGGCCACCTACACCAAACACTCAGTCTATTTTACATTCTATGGACCACTTTTACGTACTCATAACTGCAGTGTCAATGACAACACAGCAAGACTGACACGGAGACAAAGACAGCACCACATGGGAGACAAAGATTAGTGGACACAAAGCACATGTACACACACCGTGGTCGTATCATGTGACAGGTGTACACATGTATACAGCTCACTATCTAGTGGCCATCAATGCTGCATCAAAGGCACCCGGCCTGCGTGATAACAGACTTGGTGACGTTTCTACCTGGATGTCCTATGTACCTGCGTAACCCCGCATCGAATGACAGGCATGTCTTTGTCAACACAAGGCCAAGACAAGACAGTGTCTAGGCACGAGACAACAAAGAATGGAGAGACGCATGGCCACCAGACTACCAAGTCAGGCAGCTGACTTTTCACACAGTCCTCATTACAACACAGGACTGACTGACACATCTGGAACCACATAATACCCTGCATGTGACAATAGCCACATATACTTGTCATCTGTCACAACTCATAATGCCCTGGCAACTGGCCATCCCACCTTGGGAACTGAACAGTGCATCACGGCCAAACTGGTAGAGCCCTGTAATGGTGAAAAAATGTACAAAAATGGTTGGCAGCCTGTACCTGTCTGCAAGTTTGACAAATATCATAGTTGCTGAAATGGTTTCTAGAAATGTTTCTGTCTAGTAAGTTATGCCACACATGACAACTGACACCGCTGTGACTAATGACAGGGCCAGTAGTGAGCTGTGTGCAGTGTCCAAAGTAGACAGGCGAACAACAACAATTTGCTGCCAGACAAGATATAAAAACTACACGTATTGTTACTTATACCACCAGCATCCTGAGTCAGAGGACACAGCCATTGTTTTCTACATAACGACCCTGTCATTAGTCAGATCTGTTCTGTAAACCAGCACTGTCGGACAAGATAAACCAGTTTCGAATCACTATGCCAACTTTGCACTGTGTCAAAATACTTTCTGTGTCAGTTTCATGTTGTATCAGTAGACATTTGTGTATGTTGGTAGTTTACTTTGTGTTTGTGGTTATTACAGGGTGCATCAGGAGAGCATTGTGTGACTGTCAGTGGAGATCACTGTGGTGTCAGCGGAGATCATTAGGTGCTATCACGGATCACCAGGTCCAGGGACATATTCAGGTGTGTCGGATGGGACTTAGAGGGTGACTAAAGTGTAATGGGGCGTGTTAGAGGTCAATGATGCATGACCATTAGGTGCCAAGTCCCTCCCACAGGTCACAGAATGTCCACTACACCCCAGTAACTCTTAAACATCTATTGATACCATCAATCATCCATTTCCATGGTGACAAACTCTTCGCAATGCCTTCTGGACTTTCCAACTGCAAACATTAAATATTAGCCTTTGCATGGTGCAGAGGTGTTTATGCTTGAGTCTATGATGATGCATCCCTTAAATAGACCAAATGTCATTAATTATTTCGCCCAGGCACCGACACTCTACATACAAAACAAAGGGATTGTAAGTCACATGGTGCGCTCTCAACATCTCAAAACATTCACACTGTAACTATGGGAATTTATGGAAGTGTGTCACGCGTGCTAATCACAGTGTCTGTCTGTACTGCGTGCCAATGTTTGCACATGGATGCTGGCACAGCACGTATCACCTGGCTACACACAGCTCAGGTAGAGCCATCCTCGGCCCTCGCTCGCGTCAAATCAATACATCGAGGCCAGCACAACCTACACAATGACACGTACGCGAATGAAAAATCCCTTACTTCCTATAATTTAATTAAAAAGGCACATCGTACTAATTATACAGTGCGCCATTAGCACCACAAAGTATCTCCGCTGATTAACAGTGCTCAACAAAAGCCTCCTCCACATCTCACTCCAGCGCCATCAGTCGACACAGATTCATCATCCACGAAGCTCAGCTCAACGTGATACACCCACAGATTTATACCAGCGGGAATGATTTCCCTTGTAAATACTAAAACCTATTGCTAGATGAATGCAGTTGACAAGGATTAGAATGCATTTAGATTATCACCGCGCTGTTGTATTTGTCACAACGCGGGTGGTAACCAGGTGTTTCAATCATTGCCAGGCATTGGTCCATTTATGTAATGTTTTGTAAATTGCGTTTTATATACAGACAAAACCAGACAGTATAACTGGTTTTACTGTTTTCTTTTTTCTTCTGCACTTTAAATCCATCATTAACATTGATCTACAGTCATGATTTATCCTCAGAAAGAAATTAAATCCATTGTCAAAATGGCAACAAGAAACATACAACTGCGAAATATCACAACTGCATTATACCACAAAGGTGAGTTCTCAAACTTCTCATTGATGAATTTAATTGGCAATGATCTGTAATTGATCTGTCACAAAATAAATTGGCTACGGTCCCCATGAATGACATTCATATTTCATAAAGGCCATTAACTGTGAGTGAATCATGGGTATTTAATGACGATGTTAATGTTTCTGGTAAATATTGACCAACTAGACAGTTGGACTGGTCAGTACAACAGGATGCTTGCAGCCAACAAGAACAACACAGTAAATGTTGTCATTATGAATTTATGATTATGGAGTACAACTCTATTCCCATAGTCCAGTAATTAATTGGTTCAAAATATCTAATTTTCTAAACAGAATTCAGAACAAAATATCAATAATCTAGATTATAGAACTATGTTTGAAACAACTGATTCTGGTTATTCTGGTCTTTGTTCTACTTGAAATTACAGCAAATTTCTTTCACATAATTTGAGATTTGTCAAAGTGTTGTTTTTTATTAAACAATTTGTCTATAATCACAACAGTTGACCCATAAAGAGAGGTCAACCGAATAAATTTTCTGTCGGAAATCCCCAAAAGAAAAATGTTGTAATGATTTATAACAATATTATATTACAACCGCAGGTTCTTTTATGGCCCAGATGTCCTGAATGATAACCTTTAATGTTGAGGAGGACAAAACGACTGGATTGTCACGTTTTGTTTGTTGCGTTTTGCCCTAACCAGGCCACTAAGTAATGTTAAGTTTCCCACCCTTCAAAAAGATCTTGTGTATAGAATTGGAACATTGTTAAAATAAAACAAGGTAGTTAACTACACAACCTCCGCCAATGAATGACCATTCCCACAATTGATATTCTATGAATCAGTTATGAAGATTAGAACATTTGCAGTTGACTTACCAACTAAAAGAATCTTGACTGTGTATTTAACTGTATACAAATACAAAGATAACTGTAAGGACCAGTGACACCACATAGCCAGGTGGAGGAATCTCACTGAAATATATCATTTTTGTGTTAGTCATAAACCTATTTCATTCATAACCATTTCTTCTGCCATGTACCATATGTGGCCAGACATTTTTTGTATTAAAGACAGACAGACAGACAGACAGACAGACAGACAGACAGACAGACAGACAGACAGACAGACAGACAGACAGACAGTTGCCGGCTGATTTATTACAACATAGTTCCTCAAATTAAAATATCACAGCATGACAGGAAGTGCACACATCCAGAAATTTCATTTCCGACCGACAGCTTGCCTGTGATCACGGCAAACGTTATTACAGCAGGAAATGCAAAACAAAACAGATGCCGTGGACTGCTTCATATCAAATCTGGCGAGTCGGCGTTGTTGTGTTAATAGCTGGTCCCTTGCTCCGTTGTCGGAGAGCTATACAACTCGCCATAGCAACTCGGCCTGTGTAGTGCACACACACATACCTCGCACATTCCAGTGCTGCACTACATAAGCGGTGCATCTATACATACACCACCACATCACCTCACCGCGCCAGTCCGCAGCACTTATAAGCCAGTTCCTCCTATCTCCTCTTAATCCTATTCTGAGACGGTGGCCCAGAGGTACCTTCTCCGTCTGATAAATTATTCCAACTCAGAGTTGTGGAGCCACTGGTAACTAGTCTGCCATTTAAGACCAGCACCATGGGTCGACAACGATGCAGTCGTATTGATGGAAGCTGGCCAGGACTGACAGAAACACTCGCGGCAATCGCTAGCCGCCACGCAATGCTGCTCGCTTCGATTACGTTCAAATGTTCCCGTAATAATGTGTTGACAACCACCTGACATATCCAGGTGCTGTCTAATTTAATTCAGCTACAAAACCAGATTGTGTAATAACATATGTTGCCAGTTAGAACTAAGATCACATATCTAAACAACTTGATATAACCATAGGAAAATAAATCAATAAATGCCCACATAAAAATGTAATGCCTTCCAAATTCCAATATGTATATTATTTTCAACATTGAGTTTTGGTTCACAATTCACACTACACTTGTAAGATAAATACGTCATTCTGTAATTTACGTAAGATAAATACGTCATTCTGTAATTTACGTAGACACTTGAACTAAAGTTATATACGGCCAACTGAATGAAAATGGTTTATCAATGATACCATGAACTGAATCTGCCTGATCTGATGCCGTAGTGAAACCCAAGTGACCCTACTTAATGCGACACCATACCAGTTTACTGGAAAAGCAATGCTGCTACATTAGCTGTTTCCTAGAACAGCCAAGTCTTGAAACACAAATTCTGGATCACTTTGATCATAATTATGTCCCACTAGTATAGAAAATCCTGGAACTGCCGAACGAAAGCGGCCCAGCAGCCAGCTTCCTGAACAGAGCTGCGGGCAGAAATACAGTGTACTTATGCAACATTTATTCAGTGCCAATTTGATCAGCCTTGCCTAGTAAATTCTATCATAATAAAATCTATCAAGAGAATGTTGCCTAGTTTTGTAAACAGCATTCAGGGCATACAAATTAACTTTTTCAGCAGGTGTAAATTCCCAACAGCTGCTGTTCAATCCCACTCTGCCCCAGGGAAATACCAGGAAGGAAACAAAACAAAGGACTCGGGCTGGGGGCACAAAGGTTGCATAATATGGCAGCCATCTTCTTCGTGAACGTGTGTTGTTGAATCATTGTACAATGTCATATCAACTCAACTGGCACTGTTTAGTTGCTGTGTCAATTTATTAATAACTCTAAAAAATGAAATGGTAAAAACATAAATTCATTCATCCTAGCTTCACTCCCGTAATGGATAAGCGCATTCTACTTAAACCTGCATGGACATGTTCGTCAAACAATATCAACAGCAGACCTGCTTGATAACACTATGGATTGACCCAAATACAGAACCCGTATAAGACCAACCATGGATAGACACTCACTGAATGCAATATCTAATCCTAGTCATGTTCAGCTGTTATCAGCGTTGAAACAGTCTGCCTGTATGAACATCAGGACTTTCAACTATATATGCAATAACTTGCCGGCATTTCTGACTTGGCCAAAATGACATCGGTCAAGCAGAATATTCAACCTGACAAGCAGACAACATTGTTAGGCAAGCTACGTATACATACAAGTTGACACTCACCTGTAGTAGCGAGATTGCAGGTACGTTGAACAGACAGCCTTGGAGACATGACTCGCCGACCCGAAGTCGATGACCTTCACGCGAAAGGGAAAACGGACTGGGTCAACGAGCATGATGTTCTCAGGCTTGAGGTCGGCGTGGATGAGGCCGAGGTTCTTGAGTTTGAGCAGTGCCGTGAGCACCTGCTGCGTGATGGGACGGATCGACTTGAGCGGCAGTGGCTTGAACTTGTTCTGCTTGAGGAAGTCGTACAGATTCTGCTCGAGCATCTCGAACACGAGACATGTGTGGTTCTTGTGCTGGAAGCACTCGTGGGCGCGAACAAAGTTGAACTCGTCGGCATTCTCCTGGCTGAGCCGCGACAGGATCGACACCTCGATCTGGCCCTGGCGCGCGTACGATGGGTGATTCTTGAGAATCTTGATCGCTACGATCTCATTCGTGCCCTTCTTCCAGCACTTGACCACCTGCCCAAAGGTGCCTCGCCCGAGGAACTCGAGCACCTCGTAGGCGGTCGTAACCGAGTACAAGACCTCATGTTGTACGAGCTGGTAGTCGCCCTCTCCGCCCAGTGACGAGTTCGCCGCTGTCTTCGACGCCGCGTCCGTCGTGATGGTCTTTGTTGCTCCCGGCGCCGTGGTTCTGGTCGTGGTCGCTGTCGCGCTGCCCGACAGCCGATGTAAAGTACAGCACAGTTCGCAGTCAAGCTCGCCACATCTACGCTTTAGACAGCGTTCGTAGGTGTTGAGCAGTTTAACGGTGGACGCGCGAATGTAACTCTGTGAGCGTCCGTGTCTGACATAGTTGCTGCTGTGGCGCCCTCGGTGGCTACTACTGCGCAGGTATCGGTGCTTTCGTGCCACGGTTCCGTCGTCTGCGTACGTGCGGCCATTCAATTTATCGTCGGCACTGTGCTGTTGGTTATCACGGCAATGGTCTCCTACATGACGCGTGTGAACCACGTCGAGTCTCACCTTCTTGAAGCGATTGTAGCTGCTTGTTTTTGAAAAGACTGCACGAGGTTCTTGCATCAGTGACAGCTTTCCTGGAAAACGACAACACATTCGTCAGTCAACACTCAACAGTTGCCATCACATCACCAACGTACCGCACCCACACACGGATTTACACAGGTCTCCTTTCACGGTATTTGTCATGGAGCTAAAAATAAAGATAGTTAATTATACATTTCTTGTTAATTCCTGTTTGTAGGTGTGCCAGCAGGGCCACAATATTTCCAATGCGGAGGTGTACTTGCGTCATGTGGTTCTCCCTGGCATATGTCGGGACACCGCAACTACGTCACAACTATGATGGTGACAAAGGAACACAACAGACAAAACAACAACATCCAAGCGAGTAGTCAGATGAGACTACAGTAATGCTGATTTATTAATGAGGCCCCACCTCAACTGACAGGTCACTGTCAATCACTCTCATCATACAATCTCATAAACAATTAAATCATACAATTTCACAACGTACCTCAGCCAAAGTTAGACACATTTTTCTCTTTCTCAAATTCACATTTACCCATCCAAAACAAACCTTCCCAATCTAAACGACAGGTACTCAAATAAACTATATCTAGAATCAAGAACAATATTTGGTTTATATTTGATAATATGAAGGGTGTGATGATGATGTTATATTTACATTTGACAAAACCCCCTTAAACAGAAACTGTTCCTAGGTTTCATTTTTTTAAATATCAGTCTTTAATCAAACACTATTTTAATCAAAGACTAATAATTATGCTGTCTACCAAATTATGCATAGTTATTTGAATAAACTTGTAACAATGTGCCCAATTTTTTTAATGTCTAACACACATTATATTGGTAAACAAAAACATCTTAGTTTAAAAAACTTGTTTTACTAGCAAAACCGGAAAGGTCACGATGTCCTTTGATGTTCAATACTCCCGCATTCTACATGAGTTCTGACTTCTACTGACTTCCTATTACGAATTACTACACTGGCTCGCTTTGGGTCAAGGAACAGAAATCCTTGCTTATGTACCAACTATCTTTTTTGTCTTGGTACTTGGTAGTTAGCACAGCTCTGAGGTTTCTAAGATTTAAGTAACAGTTGACTGATACCCTCTATCACATCGGTGTCGGCCTGTCAGGTGACACTCCAACTAGATCAAACTAAGTCAGACCATGTACCAATAAAGCAGACATATCACACATTAGCCGTGCAACACAAAGCCTTACACCATGGCCGTTACTCAGTTTTATTGTCCCAAATGTAACACAACGACAAACGTTAAATATGTCAGACTGATAATAGGTTAAGTCTGGCGATGTAGGCAGTGAACACAGCACCCACATCACACGTCTCACTCAGCTTTGTCTGGTGAACCAGTGACGTGGATCCACTGCGTCAGTCCAGTGCTCTCAATAGTTAACTCAGGTAAAACCTCAACTGAACATTAAACACTGCGAGAACAGAGCCAATGTTCAATTAGCTACTATACTCACAGATTTATCAGCTGTGCTAAACACACTCAAAACAATGTAAACAAGATGATGTGCGATAATGTCCACAGCACTTAATAAATTTGGTTATGGCTCTTTAAAACACAAACCATTTTCTACTATCAGTGACCAAAGAAGATCTAATGTAGGTTGGTTTTATGTTGAATTATACAGACTGTAATAAACTGACATGACTTCTGTAATGTTGGATTCAATGCATTAGTATGGCCTACATTATTCTCAAGAGATATGTATAATTAATTGAAGGTTTGCGTCAGCGCTATTAATTGCACATGTATGCACTATTCCACCAACAAACATGTCTGGTCAATTTGATGTACAACTGATAGTCAGCTCAGTAAGATAGTTGGATTATCTGATTCATTTACATCAACAATAAGATTCTAGATGATATATGGTACGCCCATGTCTCACAATGGAGAGCTCTGCTGCCTTTAAGATAATATTTGTTATATACAATCTATTTCACCAACATACATTACTACTATAATATGCATACATAGTTACATACTAATATTTTATGACTAAATATTAATAAATGTAATAAATCAATTAAATGTGTAGTTGCACCAAACTAGCTAGATATTTTTGTAAGAAATCCACTTACTTTGGAGCATAACTTCTGTATGTTTCAAAAGTTACGCTTCAAAGTAAGTGAATTACTTCCAGATCTTGGAGCCATGAACAGTATCTTCCATATCAGACTAGCTAGGTTGAACCTAGTGAACCCACCACCATAGAGACTGTAACTAGGAAAGTATGAATGAGTCTATCTCTGCATGGGAAGCGACTTACCAGTAGGTTCACCCACATCACATTGTTGGTTGACACTAACACAGTGTGCCCTGCACCAACCTGCCCAGCTCTCATGCAGTGACACTATGTGTAGTGAACAATGGCGTGGCACAGTCAGCCTTCCCCTGACAACTAGACACTGCCACAGCTTATGTCAGTGCAACAATAACAACATACCACTCCATAACAACCACTCCATAACAACAAGGCCCTGCCCAGAAGTGTTGTGGTCAACCCCCGCACCACCGGAATATTCCTCACCAAAGCCCAGGGTTGTTGACAGCTTGACCAGGTAACATGTCACAACACTGCCTCTGGTGATAACAAGAGCTAATCACACATGCAGCTGTTGACAGCACCAGAAGCGTTGTTGACAGCTTCCAGGAATTCGACACACCAACCTTTGTTTGTAATTTTGGCGTCATTCAGTTGAACAAAATCACCCAACTCAACAATGGGTCATAATTAAAGTTATCAACTCTAACAGATAAAAGTGCGGTAGAAATGGTCAAAATAATTTGTTGTGGGTGACAGCTGCATTTTCGGTTCCACTCTGACAATTAATAATGAATGGCTTCCTCTATTAGACAGGGCTATCTCCCTTTCGATCTGATAGACAGCTGGACTACTGATGAAGCCTTTAGAGCAGCAACTGAAACCTGTTACAGGTGATCACCTCTGCCTACTGTTTCTTCAGCTGGGTCACAGGGCCAGTCACACACTTCAGGTGGACACGTGGACGTTAACTCATTTACATAAAGGCCAGTTGAGTTATGTACTATGACCAGAAATATACTACTAAAACCCACGTGACACCAACTTTCAAGGCATGATTTAAAATATATATTATTTTGGAAGACCTTTTTTGCTCCTTCAATTGTTTTACCCGTTCACAACAGGTTTTATGGACAGGTCTCTGCAGTTAGGCTGGTTCAGTCCATCATAAATTTAGTTCTTTGATAATATGTGAACACAGGATTTTTACTATAAAATAATATTACGCCACAAATGAGCTACCAAAAATATGAAAGTCATAAACTATCCTTACGCAGAGACATGCAATCATCAGATGATTATATAGCTCAGTGTATGTGCACAGTTATGTGGGTTTGAGTTGTTGTAGTACTTAACTACCATTCACCCAAGGCAATCTGAAAGACCTGTACTGAAAACAGTGACTGCATTCAACAATTACCTTAGGTGAACATGTCTATTAAAAAAATCCTGTTTTAAACAGCTACCATAAAAGATGGCCCAGTAACCGTAAAATAATTACTACAAAAAAATTAATAGCACTATGACTCTGTGATGTGACATGTAATACATTCTTCTGAATAAGTCTGACTGTACCCTTGCATGGTATCCAAGTTTCGTGACAAGGGGACGGATGTGGTAAGGGCCAAAGGAGTGACAGCCTGGGACACCCCTGACAGAAATCAGGGGAAACACCTGATTACACAAAACAAAACACAATCTAATCCAACTAACATCAAACCTCAAGATGAGGCCTCATCAGAGGGTGACATGATTGCACAAAATAAATCATATTATATACAAAATAAATCACTGTTGAATTAATGGCTACACTTTCTTTACCACACTACTGCAATATTGTATAGCAATAGCAACTATAATTATAATCATCCTTATAAAAAAATTAGACTTTAAACTCACTGTAAAATACAAATTGTGCTAAGTGAGTGAGTGAATTTGGTAAAACATTATAATACATGCACATAAAAGAATTTGTATACAATGCATAAGCAAATAACGAAATACGCATATATATAATATTTACCGAGGATATAGACACATTAAAGCACACAATAGTACACTTGTTTCCAATGTGGTCCTCCAAAAAAATTATCTATTTAAGAAAATAAAAATACACAAATAAATAAATACACAGTAATGAAATTTCTGGAAATTGGAACACGAACGTATAAACAGCTTTTAGAGCACGGTCCAAATAGATCAAGTATGCTGGTCACATTCACAGAGCCATGGGAGGAGAGCCTGAGAGGATATGTTTAAAGGCAGTCTGGCACCAACTCAATCAGGGTCAGGCCACATCCTTACAGTCTGCCAGAAACATCAAGCACAAACCTAATCAGCTTAGCAAACTGTGTCATTAGTCCGCGATCCCATGTACTAAAGAGTGGGCATGTGGTGACTGTAAATACACACAAACTATATAACAAGAGTTTTCAACTACATCCACTTACAAAGGCTGGTGTTGCAAACAAAAGTTTTGGATGAAACTGCACCTTTGAAACGGTTAACGCGAAGTGGTTATGGCTGCTGTCCGTTAGTGAGCTCAAAACCAAGGAGAGGCCAGCCTCAATTGTGTTCCATTTCCAAAATACAGTTTACCCCGGTAGTTTCACTTTTACTCCAGTTACCTAACTATTTCCTACCCAATATTTCCTCAAAAGTTTTCCTTTTTATTTACATTCTTTGTCTTCTTCAAACTTGTAGCAGACATATGAGAAACTGGATTTACTGACAAAGACACATTAGTATTCCAAATCCACTTTTAAAAACAAAAGCTAAAGACCAGGATCAAATTCACAAATCAGTTGTAACATACAATTCTTACTGAAGGTAATGACAAATGTATGTGGAAAACAGAACAAAATGTGCCTCTGTCCATGTGACTTTACAGAGCGAGTGAGTGCAGTATACTGGTGTCGCTGCAATTACACCCAGTGACTACCTTCATCAGTGCCCAACCGTAGAGCCAGGGCACCTGGCAGATTAGTTTTCCTTCACTTATTCCGTGGGCACACCAAAAAATTCACCATTAACATTTTAGGAAATGTGGCTGTCACCACAGACCAAGTTCTTTATTTGTAAAAACCCATTAATTATCATTCTGTAGATAGTGCGTGTTTCTGCCACTGTAATCTACATCCCAGATGACTAAATCAGCAAGCATGGAGCAGGCAGGAGACTGATCTGTGCCCTACTAAGTATAGAGGCAAAGTATTTACAAACGCCAAGGTGTAAATGACCTTGAGTAACCTTGCATTATATTTGAAGGGGGAAGATGTCTGGTACTAGAATGGAGACTGTTCGTCTAAGTCTGGTATCAAGCAGTAAGGACTTTCTACTTGTATAACATTAACATATAACGAGGCAAAATAATGCATTTTACCAAACACGACATCCTAAATCTTGTTTATGTTATTAGGAGATGACAATGTTTACCTTAATATTATTCATATCATCTATAATTCCTTATGTGACTGCTAGATGTCAAACTAAATCTACACAAAGTGTATCTATACAAAAACATCATTAAGATGCCATCCGGAAATTGCTATCATGTATGTATGTATGTTGCACTGACATTAATGATTTCTAACAAGCTGTAGGTGGCAGTACAAATATTTTGGAACCTGAGATTGACATGACCCTGAACCTTAACATGCCCCTTCTCCGGTGATGTAAACAAGCCAGCTAGACTCAATAATTCTGACATGTTATGTAAGTCATCTTAGTGTTAAAGAGCCTGTCGCTGTAGCAGTTGAAACTGGAGGTCCTACAAGATCATACTCATCAGTGACAAATCCTGCTGCAGTATATGCCGAATGCAAAAAAATATTAATATTATTAATATGTTAGTCTGTGTAAAGATTTCACACAAACATATGTCATAGATTCGATGTTATGAAAACTTGCTTTTAAACAAATGACAATTTGAATGTATTGGGAAAAAAGATTCACGAAGTGTTGCCTCAAGTGAGCTTGTGTACATGAAACCTATTGCTTTGTGAATAGTTTTTGTTTGGGAGAGAATAAGAGTGCTGAACACGACAAAGTGTGATTTTTATGATCACTAACCACATAAATTTCATGTTCAAAACCAGTTCATTCAAATTCGGACACTTTTTGTACGCTAGAATCTTTGCTGAAGTGTTTATGTTCATGTAACTATTTAAATATTAGCCACAAAATTATTAATATTATGGGTTAGTAAGTAATAACAATGTCTAACAATTCAGGTAAACACAAAATATTGGATATAATAGCTACTATTACTATATTCCAGTATGGCCAGAACAACAGCACTGTTTTATGTGTTGTAACTGACATACATTTGAGACATTTCACAGTATTCTATTTATTATCAGTGTTTATTATTAATAGCAATGTGTCTAACAATCCAGGTAGTCGTCATCAAACATTGGATTTAACAGTTATTTACGACTACATTCTGAGGAGTATAAGTATGATCAGGAGATGCATTACTACCTCCATATTCAGTCTAGACGAAGACATGTTGCTACACCCGTCAATACACAAGTTGACTAAAACACAGCAGACTCACTGACTTAAAATGTTACTTTAAATCATATGTATACATACATTTGGGTATACCTACATTTGTTAGTAAATGTTAAAATTAAATATTAAAGACGTAAGCCTCGTGCTTAGAACGAACCACCTGGCGCAATGACAAAGGGACACCGCCAATATCCGCTGAAAACACAATATGGAACGAACGTGATCACTTCTAAGCGTAAACATGTTTCATACATGACCATATAGATAGAGTGCTCTAATTTACCATTCACTCATATATTCGACAAATAGCTTACCGTGTTGTATGTGTTACTCATCTAGTTAAAATCGTCGCACGAGTTGGTTTGTGCAAACAAAGCCATGTTCTAGATATCAAGCAGCAGCTTGTTTGCTTCGGCTTCTTGTGTCTTGACAGATCTGCATATAAATCGCTTAATTTTCTCTCGTGTCCGTGTACATTTCATCTACCATGTTATCGGTCAGCCAGACGATATCGTACTCCTGTAGTCTGGCGCTAAAAAATCTTGTACACCCTTCTTACTAGGCCCCGAAAATTTAGCTCAAAAAGAGCCTACTATCATTAGCGCAACATGTCCTGTTCTGCGATGTACGGAATAAGCGAGAGGAAGAATGAGACCCGTAATATCATATATGTCTCGTTTCCCAACTCGGCAAGCTTTATGCGTGACCAATAACATTCACGATTCTATCCTTAATAGCATGCATCCTTTCATCTGTGCGGTTAATGTATCGAATACAAAACTGATAAAATCATCACAAGTCGATTATGTTTTAAAACGCTGCACGCTACACTTCCTTATTGACTGGAAGTGAATTCTGCTCTCCGTCCTGTTGGTTCTCAGTGCGAAAATCATCGGTTCTGAGTGACGTCACGGGTATCACCATGTGGAGGCCTCCCGATTTAGACGGCCAATCAGAGAGGAGTTTACGAAGGTGCGCCACCATGCGGTTACCATAACAAAAATCAACGCGCCGTTTGTTTACGTCCAACTGCCAGACAAGTGTTTACGGCGAAAGGCGCGCTGTTGTTATCGGACGATCTCACTCGGCGCGGTATATTATTTAATTCTTCCAGGTAACAGGCATGCGTGGGTTTTAATTGTCAGTTAGTTGACTTGCAAGATTCATTAAGGCGTAGAGCCTAATACTATTATGAATAATTATTATAACAATGGATTAGTATTGTAACGGCGAGTTTGGACTTGTATTGAATTGCATACCTGTGCATATTGGAAAAGTAAATTGTGGTGTATTATGTCGTTATCGGCAAGAAATATTGTTACGCACATTTCATCGTAAATATGTTTTAAGATTCAAAGACTCAAAAGACTTTATTGTCCATTTAAAAAATCACCTTAACAATGGAAATTGTTCTTCAGTAATAAGATTGTTGTGACAGTAATAAAATTGGACATTGGTGAGTCATAATATATAGCTTTTTAGCGCACCCATCCAGTTGTTGATGACTTTGCATTACCCGTGACTATATCAAAATGCTAAATCCACTGGATTCGTTGCGCCACTATAAGCACGGATTTTCTTAAACATGGTCGCACCATAGAAGTAACTTATTTATTAATGGTATTACCAGGGCTGGGGTAAATTCCATTTCATCAATTCCATTTCCCGCTCTGATTCGTTTTATTCATTTTCAATTCACTTATTTTCAATTCCAATTCCATCTATAATCATTCAATTCAAATTCAAATTCCTGCTCCAATTCCACATAACAAAAGTTAACCCAAAAAGTATACGAGTAATGTGCATACAGCATGTCATGTATGATGTATTATATCATTATATAATCATTATATAACATACACACATAATCACATATACCTGGTACATAGAAATAAACCAATTTACCCAAAGAATTCATCCAGAGACATTTTATTGCAGGAAAACCATTTTAACCCAGACATCACTGTATGCATAATTAAAATGCCTGAATCTATAGTCTCTACTGAATCTACTCTCCTTCTGACATCAACTAGTTAGCAATTACCATTACTGCTGTTTTCACATTCTGGTTACAATCTACAAGCCTCTTCACTCTTCACTGGACTTATGTTTGCATTGGTAATCTTTGGACCTTAACTTTGGAGTGTAGAGGTATACTGGCGCCTTTAGTGCTAGCCATAGTATTTGCTTAGTCTGTGATACTGGGAAAGTATGATTGTTATATGGGCAATTTCAGTGAATCTTTGAAGCAGTCCCCTGCCAGCGCACATTTCACACAAGGCAGTAGGACAAGCCTAATATATATTGACTTCCCATTCATCAGTTTCATCCCTTGATTATTTGCTGGGTAAAGTTTGCCCAGCAGCTTCAATGTTCAACTGTTCTTGGTCACTAAGCACCATTGCCTGCGCAGCAATAGTAGCCAATACTGCCTTTGGTGTGACCAATATCTGCAGCATCACGACAATATCCGAAGCTCAATTCAAAATCTTTCAATTCCAATTCAATTCAAAATCTTTCAATTCAAAATCCAGTTCAATTCATTTTGTTCAAAATCTTCCAATTCCCGTTCCAATTCCGGAATTGAATTGATCAATTCCAATTCTTTTCGAATTGACCCTAGCCCTATGTCTAATGTTATTGTAATTATTATTACTACGAATGCGTAACATTTTGATTGAACTTGTGAGTGTAATTGCTAGGCCTAAGGTTAGTTTAATTACAGCAACATATTATTATGATGACGATGATAGTGGTAGATGACGATGGCGATGGCGATGGCGGTGGCGGTGGCGGTGGCGGTGGCGGTGGCGGTGGCGGTGGCGGTGGCGGTGGCGGTGGCGGTGGCGGTGGCGGTGGCGGTGTCGGTGTCGGTGTCGGTGACGGTGACGGTGACGGTGACGGTGACGGTGACGATGACGATGACGATGACGATGACGATGACGATGACGATGACGATGACGATGACGATGACGATGACGATGACGATGACCCATCACAAGACACTTCAGCTAACTGTATCCTAGGATTCACCAGACTCAATCTGTGTACATTACTACATATTGAGTCTGATGCCCACTAAGTTTCAAAGTAGGGGCATGTGGGGACGGTATAGTACGATCACCATATCACTTTGCTGCCGTCACGCCATTGCCATTTCAATATGCAATAATAATGATTTTATTATTATAAGCTTACCGAAATTTAATTTGTTTCCAAGGAGAATACAATACAACGTATGTAGTTTTTATCTTCGTATTTTCTTATCAGTTGCACAACTAATCACTGGCATAGGTTGTAACACAACGTAGCCTACTAGATAAGCGCGCCACCCCTACCAGTACTATGCTGGGGCAAAACGCGCACCTAGTCTGAGCGTTTTGCTCCATTGTTGACCA